>PVJN01003587.1:0-101055 GCA_004026805.1 Lasiurus borealis | reverse complement strand
CTCATAAGTCATCACTCACGATTCCGCGATTGTATTTCTTGAAAGCCGGGCGCGGAGGTGAAGGTTGTTGTTGTGAAGCAATCTGAGTACAAAACACTGCTGGATGTTTCTGTCCGACCCCTCCCCCCCTAATTTATTACAGTTTATCCCCACCTCTAATTGAACTGCTGTGTTTTCTGTTTGTTTCTTTGTGTGTCTGCGTGCGTTTTATCCACTGCTGTCACTGCATTTTTCCAAAATATTCTACTTTGTTTTCATGGAAACAGCAGTTGCTTTTTCACATTTGTACTGTATCCGTTGTGGAAGATGTAGGTAAATCACGTGACTCTAGGAAAAAGGGTGCACCTGGTGAGAACAGATTTGGGGAAAGACGCAGCTGACTCACCTAGTGGGTGCATTAGTGCCAGGGCTTGCATGAAAGTGACTGAGGTCTGGGCATGTAGCAATGCCGGAATCTAACAGTCCCTCACATCCACATTATTGCTTTGTGGGTGGTGATTGTGGTTTTACTTTAACTGTGCAAAGGACTTTTCAATGTTTGAACAAGTCAATTGTAAGATATATATTTGAGGCAATGGGAGGAATAGAAATATTCATTGCTCGTTAGATATTATGGGCATATTAAGCACATCACTCTATTGTGTTTATGTAGAAACATATTTATTTTTTAGTGATGCATGCTAAATATTTATGGAAGAAATACCATATATTTGTAATTTTGCTTTAAAATATTGCAGAAAAATGAAACAAATATAGCAAAATATTAGCAATTTCTAAGTCGACATGATAGGCATAGGAGTGGTTACTGTGTTTGTTTATGGTGAACCATATCAAACTGCTAATATTAGATCTTTATTGATTCAGCTTTTTACTGGTTTCTAATTTCATGTGTCTTTAAATTTCTGTTAAAACAACAACAAAACTTATGTGACTATAGGAAGACTTCCAGATACTTTAGTATAGATCCAGAAGACAATGTAAAGACAAAATAAACGGACAGCAAAATTGAAACAGACTCCGAGACCCAGAGAGCAGACTGGTGGTTGCCAGATGGGAGAGGGATTGGGTGAGAGAGGTGATGGGAGGAAGAAGTAAACATTGGTAGTTATAGAAAAGTCATGGATATAAAATACAGCGCGAGGAATATAATCATTATCATCTGGACAACTGTGTAGAGTGGCAGCCGAGTACTGAAAACGTTGGGGTAAACACTTTGTCAAGCATATGACTTTATTTAAACTTTTCACAAACTGGCCCCTGCACAGTGAGGGAGGACAAGGAGAGACCAAAGAAAGACAAAGAGGTAGAACACACCAGATCCGTAGGTGACAGTTTCAATAAGCAAGGAACCTTCTGGACTTGATTGGGCCACTGCAAGGCCAGTAGATTGCACCTAACTTCCAGTCTTACAGTTTATGCAGAGGCCTGAAGGAGGTTAAACAATGTCTGTCTTACAGATAGTGTCTACAACACCTTGCTCTCTCAGGGCTGTGTCCTTGGGCACCTTCTAGGGTGGGAAAGGCCAATGGAATGCACATGTCAAGGTCAAGGGAGGGGTGAGGAGCTCTTCAACCAGCCACCATATCCTGTCCATTCTCCTCCAATAATATTCCCGGTAGGGCAGCCATGAGTATTTAAGCTACATTTTACAGATGAGAATATTAAGAAGAGAGACAAAGTTTAGTAACTTGCTCCAAATTATTATTCTCATAAAAAGAGGCAGAGGTGGGATTAGAAACCAGGCAAGTTTATTAAGTGTGTGTGTATGTGTGTGTGTGCATGCGTGTAGTCCCAAAAAAGTGTATACACACTTTAACAAGCTGATAGCTCCATTGATGTTTCTTTCTTTTCTGATTTAATCCATTGGAATTAAAAATTATTTAAAGTGTGTATACATTTTGGGGGGGCACCCTGTATATATCTGAAGAGTACGTGTGTGCAATAGACTCTACCTTCAGATTGGCCACAGAAGGAAGTGAATGGAGACAATCAGATTTTCAGCAGCTCTCTCCTGGTTCTGCATCTCTCATCATATTCTGGAATACATTATGGAAATGAACGGGAAGGAGGAAGTTAAATTTTAAATTAAATGAATTAAAATTAAGGACTTAATTGCTCACTGTGATGAGTGCTTTGCGATAGAAGTACAGAGTGCTAGGAGAGCTTATCAACGTGTCAGTGGCATTCCTGACAGGGACTAGAAGCCAAGGACGGAGGATGGCCACCCTGTGGCGCTGCGGGATGGTCTGAGCGTGAGGGAGACAGTGGTTAAGTGAAGGACTAGGTGGATCAGACCATGTAAAAACCTGTAACAAGGGTGGCCATACAGTATATCATACAAATTCGTCTCCTATGTAAATGGGATTTGGGTGCTGGAAATCATTACACAGAAACCCAAGTCAAGAATGGCTGCAGCAGCCAATGAGGCAGCTAATACAATAGTCATGGAAGGAGAGGATTAGAAGCGATGATTACAGAGGTAGTGATGGAAATGGAGGGAAGTCGCACCTTTGATGGAAATGAGAAGGTCAACTCAACAAGGCACAACTGAATGACCTAAATAAAGTCTCAAGAACGTCTTAGCAGAGGTTCTCAACCTGTGGGTCGCGACCCCTTTGGGGGTCAAATGACCCTTTCACAGGGGTCGCCTAAGACCATCAGAAAAATGTAGATATTTACATCACGATGCATCACAGTAGCAACATTTCATGGTTGGGGGTCACAACCACATGAGGAACTGTCTGCAAGGGTCGCAGCCTTAGGAAGGTTGAGAACCACTGGTCTTAGGAAGGAGATTATCTATTTGTTGTCTGTCTGTCTACCTATTGAATCTCCCTTGCCCTGTGAAACCCGCAGTTACGGCCCAGGATTTTCGATATAAGGAGAACAGCCCATCTAAACTTAACACGGAAGCCGAAATGCATTCTGGAGGTTGGGAGCGAAATTCTTTGGCAGGAGTTGGAATGCTAATGAACCTCTTACTCAGGGCTCTGGAGGATCAAGCTCTCCAGTCTTTATCGTCTCCGGGTTTTAGTGGGGCTTCAGCTCCATGGCAGCGAACTGCATTTGTCTCCAAGGCTCCTCAACAAACAATTTACTGTGTAAATATATTTGTCGGCATGCAAATCACTCTTGCATTATGAGCCTTGATTAATATTATAATGTGCTGATGAAAGCCTGTAAGTGGTTCTTGGAACTAAGGTTTCAGACAGAGATGTGCTGTTTGGGTGCAGAATGTTTGTTGAATATTAGATTATGTTTTTTTTGTTTGTTTGTTTGTTTTTTTACTTTTCTCTCTCTCTCTCTCTCTCTCTCTCTCTCTCCCACCCCACCCCTTACTCTCTTACTTCTTTTCTCTTTTAAGGAGATGCTGGGTGTAAAGCGGTAATAAACTTGAATATACGCAATTAATTAGCACAGCCAATCCACTGCCCTAACTGCGCAGAGACACTCCTCCCGGTACACACATGACGCCGATCACATCGCGGCTGCCTCTGCGGGCGCAGGCCCTTCGGCTCGGCTGCCAGCCTCTCGCTCCTCGCCAACATCCCGTCTCTGGAGAAGAATTGTTCTGGAGCATCGCGTGCCTTTTCAATGTGCCGCGTGCTGGTGGGTGGATGAGACGGCGTGCCAATTCCCAACCTGCCCCCTGAAACGCTGAGATAGAGGGACTGCACTTGGCTTTTTGTGCGTCTGGCTTCTCCCAGTTAATAGTTGAAAGCAGGAGTGCTGGGGAACAGAAGCGGTGGGCTTGCTACCTCCAGCAGGTCAAGAACAGAGGGACGCTTCTTTCCCACACGCACAGCTTGAGTAAACAGCAACTCCACGGAGGACATGCACACTCAGAGACAGAGCTGTGGTGGAGTGCGCAGAGGGTTCAAAGGCAGGCAGTACTTGGTTGAGATCCAACTTGGCCACATCATAGCGGCCTGACCTTGACCTTGTGATGGTACTTCCCCAAGTTTTAGCTTCCCCGTTTGGAAAACGGGGTTCACCATTTCTACTTCTTGAATCTGGAGTGAACATTAAAGGAGATCATGGATTTGAATTGCTTTCCTGGCAAGGAAGGAAGGAAGAAAAGGAAGGAAGGAAGGAAGGGAGGGAGGGAGGGAGGGAGGGAGGAAGGAAGGAAGGAAGGAAGGAAGGAAGGAAGGAAGGAAGGAGAAGGAAGGGAGGAGAAAGGAAGGAAGGAAGGAAGGAAGGAAGGAAGGAAGGAAGGAAGGAAGGAAGGAAGGAAGGAAGAAAGAAAGAGAGAAACACCTATTCAGTTAATTCAGATCCTCAGCTTCTGGTCCAACAGTACCAAGACAATAAATATATCCACTATAAAACTAAACTCTCCCCAAGTTAGCGGATTTTATTATATCCGATCATCTCTAAGTCCTGGCAACCAAGCATTCGGGCACCATCTGCAATGCCCCCTTTTCTCCAGAGGATGGCTGAGGTCTTGTGGTCCAAGTGCGTTGTGGAGCACACTGACCCACTCAGGAGCAAGGTGTTTTAACACCCCATGAATGGGTAGCCAGAGACGCAGAAAGGACACTCAAAACAGAGCCAGTGGCCATAACTAGTAACATAAGGAGGCAGAGACGCTGTGCTTGGGAAAGGAAGGCACCACGGAGGCTGAGTTTGGCCCAAACTGGGCGCATAGGCATACTCAGGTTTTGTACCCACCTGTGACCCCCAGTGAAGAGAGAGCATTTGAGGGCATCTGTGCTCTATTCTTTAAGCAACTGGTGAGTCACCAAACCCTTTTGGTCGATGATGTTAACAAAGCAACAAAGCCAATGTGAACTATCCCGTCCAAAGCACAGGAGATTCAGGGTTAACACCGACAGACAGGCCTGGAGTGACTTCTGTAGCAGGCAGGAGAAGACCTTCCCTTGCAAAGAACATTCTGTTTTGCCAAAGTAGATTTTTAGGCGGGAATGTTTCAGCAGGTTAACATCTTTCATTTTCATTAAAATACTGTGCGCGGATTTGTACAGCTTATTCCAAACAACTTCTAGACAAATAGGTGTGTACGCGTAAGTGAAATTCGATGAAAGGATCCTCAAGTCTCTAATCTTTGTTTCTCTCTCATTCTTGCCTTGTTTCTACTTCCCAAGAAAGTGTGTGCACATGCTCACCTCCAAGTCTACCAGATGGACGGATGGCCACAGGTTCTGTTTCTTGTTTGTTTGTTTGATCAGAGGCTGAGCCTGCAGCTGTGCACCTGTGCTCCTTCTCCTTCAGTTACCCCTTCTGGCCTCCTCACTATTTCTTCTCTATGAGATTGCTCCTATGGGCGATACATAAGTGCTAATATTTTCCATCGTTAAAAACCTTTCCTGACCTTCTGACTCTCCTTCAGCTACCCGTCCATCTCTCAGCGACAAGTTACAGAAAAACTTCCCAAGAGAAGTTTCTATATTCACTGGTTCCAGTTTCTTCCATCCAGTTTTCCCCTCTGGTGACATCAAGCGTTCATACTGTATTAGTCTGTTTAGGCTGTTGTGAAAAAATAGCACAGAGTGGGTGCCTCAAACACGGAAATCTACTTCCTCACAGTTCTGGAGGCTGGGAGTCCCTGGTGAAGGTGCTGGCTGACCAGGTTCCCGGTGAGGGCTCTCTTTCCGGCTTGTAGATGGCCACCTTCTTGCTGTGTCCTGGCATCACACAGAAAGAGCATTTTCCCTGTTTTGTCTTATAAGAGAAGCAACCCCATCTTGAGGCCCCTACCCTTGTGACCTCCTCTAACCCTAATTATGTCCTGTCTTCAAATGCTGCTACATTGCAGGGTAGGGTTTCAATATAAAAATGGGTGGGGGGGTGGAGGTGGGGAGGACACAACCATTAAGCCCATAGCATACCTATAATTTTATCAAAATGGCACTTGACAATGACACTAATCACTTCACCTTATCAAATGCTATGGTTCCTATTGACACACATTTTACTATTTTTATTTAAATTTTTTTATTTATTTAGTCTCATAGAATATCAGCCACAATCCCCTGGTTTTTCTCTTTCTTACTGAACTATTGTGGACTTCTCAGAGCTCATTTGCGATGTTCTTTACTTCTCTGTCTCTGCTAGCTACCTGGGCGACTTCATCCGGTTTCATGGTTTGAAATATTATCTGTACCCCGAGGATCCACATTTATATATTTAGTCCTGAACTACCTGGCGAGATCCAAACAGAAGCTGCCCGCACGACTTCTCAGTTTACATGTCTAACAGCTTTTCTAGATCTAAGTTGTCAAAAACCCACCTGTTGGGTTTCGTACCTGCACCACCTACTCAAACACCCTTCCCCTGCTTCTTCTTTGTCTTTTCCCTCTCCTTAATTTTCTAAGCTGTGGCCCCAAAACCTAGTTCTATCATTGCCTCCTCTTTTAATTCTTATACCCAATATCTAATTCATCAACACACTTGACCAGTTCTTCCTCCAAAATATATCCTAATTTTTACACTTCTTAACTCCTTCATCCCACCTACCTGGTGCAAGTCCATGTTTTGTCCCGACAGTGGCTTCCTGTCCACGCGTAAGGATGAGTGGGTGCAAAGGGCTTATGGTGACCTGATTTATATAAAGACACAGTTCCAACCTCTGGCGGGCTGTCCTTTCAGCATTTCAATGGGCAATGCCAGGGAGGCCGCAGGCCTGGTGGAAGCACCAGGACCTTCTGGAGTTAGACAGATTTTGAGTCTAATTCTAAGGCATCCTCTGGCCTCTGCTAACAACTTAATATTTGAGAGCTAGGGAATGGGTGGGAGGAGCGAATGCAAATGGCAATAAGGAGGATGTTTGCTCAGAGAGTTGTTCGTTTGCGAGATTCCATGGGATCACTTGGGATTCCTGACACAGCGAGGTGCTCCGTACTTCCCCTTCCTTTCACACAACGGGGTCTTTCACGAGCCATCCCAACACTGGGAACGAAAACCTCCCGTTCTGACCTTTCTTAGCTGCCGCTCTGTCCCCACTCTGACAGTCCCGTAATCCATCACATCCCCTCCGTCCGCTTCCTGGAGCCAGGAGTCTTGGGGGTTATGAGACAAGGACATTTTCTCTTGGTTACCTGACATCAACAGCGAGGACACCCATCACAAAGGCGGTGGCAGACAGCCCCTCAAACAGGCAGCCCTCAGCGGCCCCCCGCGCCAGACCTCCGCCTCCATCCCTCAGAGCCAGCCCGCAGCCCGCCTCCCTGCCTTTTACACAGCCTCCTCCTCAGGAGAGAGGTTTGAAGAGAGGCCGGGAGCCTCCTTGAAAGCTTCCGTTGTTATATTTCTGCTTTCTGTGCTGTTCTCCCCCAGCCACGGGGGCCTCTTAGCTGACCCCGAACACCCATCTGTCATCTCAAAGGAGCCACCGCCACCGGGCCTGGCACCACCTCCTTAATTGCCCCGCCGTTGTGCATTCAAGGTGAGCCCGCTCTGTGGAGGCGGCCCACCTCCGAGAGCTGGGAAAGTGGCTGGGCAGATGGAGAAAAAGCCCAAAGAAAAAGAGAGAAAGTTGAAGACCATTTTCCTTTTTCCTTTTCGAGACAGCGGTGCCTTTTTTTTTTTTTTGCAGCACTTTAAATGGTTGCCAGGGAAACAGAGCAAGGGAGAGTAGAAAGGTTAGACGGCTGCTGGAGAAAGCTAATGCACTTTTTAAAAACACGAACTGACAAGTGGCGAAGACTCCGGAGCTTCGGGTAACATCTCATTTTCAGCGCTCCCCTCTCCGAGCCTCAAGGACCCTGATATTATCATTAATAATAGTCTAATTATTTATCAACTGTAATTTGCCTCCATCGGAGACGCGTGTTGATGGGTTTCCTGGCGCACGGCCCTCTGCATCCACTCTTAAGGGTCCTTGGGATGAAATGTCTGACATATTGGACCACGGGTCCGGAGAGCTGGCCTTCAAAGAGGCTCCAACCTGGTCAGCAGGGTTCAGTGGTTGAGCATCGACCTATAAACCAGAAGGTCAAGGCTCAGTTCCTGGTCAGGGCACATATCTGGGTTGTGGGTGCCGGCCAATAATTCTCTCTCATCGTTGAAGTTTCTAGCTCTCTTTCTCTCTCCCTTCCTCTCTGAAATCAATAAAATAACACACACACACACACACACACACACACACACACACACGACTCCAAATTTCTATCTCCTTCTCCCTAAAACAGCAAATGCTATGAAACCTGTGTTCATTGATGGCCAGGTCAGTGTGAGAGTGTAGAACTACAGTGGTACCTCGAGATACGAGTGCCCTAACATATGAGATTTTTGAGATACGAGCCCTCGAGCGAGCGATTTTTGCTTTGAAATACGAGCAACATTTGAGATAGGAGTCATCGCGCGGATCGGCCGGCTGCACACGACACACCGGTTTACCACGACTCGAGCGTCTCATAGTTTCCCAAGCCTCAAGGTTACAGAATGAATTAAACTCGTATCTCGAGGTACCACTGTATTGGGAAGAAATTGTGTGTGAGCCAGTCTACCCAAGGGCACTAATCCCTGGGGTGAGTGGGTGATCCCTCAGGGAACCGCCTGCTCTCCATGCACTGAATGTGGATCAGGGCTTGTTCGCTCCACTCGGCTTGCTCGTGAATTTCCGTCCAAACTTAGCTTCGCCATCGTGGCCTCTAGCGAGCATTTATAACTCCCGATCTCTGGACCATTGTTCCTCTGTGTATCTGCCGCGTCCCCTCAGTATTTATTTGCTCAGTTTGTACCGTATTAATTTCCACATGTTTATTTATTGTCTTCTCTTCTCAAAGCTCTCCGTATTTCCCAGTGGAGCCTTCTGTGTGGCTCCCCTCAGCCATGCCTAGCGCAGCTGAACTCGTAGTCGATGAACAACAGAGACTCAATGTGCCATCTCTATACCTCCAATGCAGTGGTTTTCAACCTTCTTAAGGCCGTGACCCTTACATACAGTTCCTCATGGGGTGGTGACCCCCCACCATGAAATTTTGCTGCTGTGATGCATCGTGATGTAAATATCTGCATTTCCCGAGGGTCTTAGGCGACCCCTGTGAGAGGGTTGTTCGCCCCCAAAGGGGTCGCAACACACAGGTTGACAACCACTACTCCAGTGCTTATTGCTTTCTCGGCAATCGGCAAAAGACTGTCTATTTAGCCAGCTGGCACTAGAACCTTCCATACAGCCCCATTGCACTCATGCCTGTTGTGGCCTGGATGGCATCACTCATAGCTAGAAGGAGGTGCAGACCAGATTCTCAGTGAGGGCTGAGGCCACACAGTAGGAAGAACAACCTTAAGAGACCCAGGTAGACATTGGAATGATGTTCTAAGAGTTCAAACAGGGAGACAGAAGCATCTAAAGATGTTACCAGGGGCTTCCTAGTGACAGCTGGGAAACTCTAGATATCATTCATGGATTGTTCTCCTGGACAAAAAAGTTCCAAAGAGCCGAAACCGGTTTGGCTCAGTGGATAGAGGGTCGGCCTGCAGACTGAAGGGTCCAGGGTTTGATTCCAGTCAAGGGCATGTACCTGGGTTGCAGGCACATCCCCAATGGGGGGGCGTGCAGGAGGCGGCTGATCGATGTCTCTCTCTCTCTCATCGGTGTTTCTAACTCCATCCCTCTCCCTTCCTCTCTGTAAAAAATCAATAATATATATATACATATATATATATATACACACACACACACACACACATATATATATATATATATATATATATATATATATATATATATATATATATATATATAGAAAAAGGATGTGCCAAAGAGATGGGCCAGGAGCACTTTGGATTGGCCCAGAGAGGTGAAAATGTCTTGTCCAAAGTCAGGAGAAGGGATTCAACACCGGTACAGCTCTTTTGCCATCAGATTCTTTCCTGTGCTCAACTGCCTCTGCAAACACCTACCTATTTTAAAATGTTGTGAACATTGACAGTGGAAAGAATTAGCAAATTAGACTGCAGGGCCCACACCAGAGAATATGCTGTCATCCAAGGGTGGCTGAGCACCCGGGGATTGGAATGGGCACACACAACACAAAGCATTGCATATACAGGGTACACTATATGGCCAGAGACCTTCTGCCTAGAGAACTGTCTTCTCGTCTCATTTCCTAGAATATTATCTGAGTTTGTGGCCAGATAGAAATGCCATACGAACTTTTTTATCCCCGTCCCGTATGTCATAGAGATGCTACTGTGGCATCATTAATGTAAAGGCCCATTTAATGTAAATTCAGAGGGCTACCACCGTGGGAAGAAATTAAGATTTAAGCTGAGAATGGCATCCTGGTGTTTTGAGGAGTATGGAGGGAGGTGTCAATCCAGCGCACTAGTACTTGACCGATTCATGTCGCGTCTTGTGTTCCAACACAGAAGTTGGAGTTTTCCTTTTGATTCCAGAAAGAGGAGCACCCATATCCTCCCCACCTGATCACGGCGATGGGAAGGGCAATTTCTCTTTGAAAATAAATTTAAGAAAGGAAAATTCCGTTTTCCCATTAAGTCTTTTTTGGGCAATTCTGAATATGTCCCAGGCAGAGAGGCCTGGCTGGGATCTCTCAGAGCAGCCTGCACGATCACCCTTCTCGTTCATTCTGTACAGCAAGTGCCCTGCGGGGCCCGGCTTCTTGCTTGAAGTCCAGGTTTGCTCCGGTTCTGTTAGGCGAAGGTCAGAACAGCAGATACGATGTTGTAAGTACAAGTAAGGTAGCGGGAGACAAGTCCACGAGTGCCTACTTTTGCCCTTACCACAATCTCGCTTTGGAGGTTCTAGGGGAGATGTCAATGGATCGATCGGGAGTTGAGAACGGAAGTGTCACTTTATTGTTGGTTGTTCCAATTCCCAGCAAATTCCAGGCAGAGCTCTGGCGGAGTTAAGCTGGGATGAGCATGTCCTTAATGGGGCCTCCTACCTCCTTTGGATCCTAAATCTTAAGTCTTTGCCTGCTATTTGCCATATGGCTCGGCAACGAGAAGTGATAAGAGCATCATCAAGCGGGGAGAAAGAGAGCCGAAGTAAAGACCTTGGCTCAGCTCCCCAATTTGCTGAACACTAAATGGAAGGAAGCCCCGTGCAAGTGGGTGACATTGTAACGCCCCAGAACCCTGCCTATTAAGAGCACGGTCTGTCAGGCACAGCCACGAGTCTATTTGTTTTCGAGGTTCAGAAGGAGCTCAGAAGGAAGCAGAAGGATCCGTGGGAAGAGGGCAAATTTGGAGAAAATGCTTACTGTCGCATAGCACTTCAAAATGTGTAATTCTGACCTAAATTGGATTAATGTTGAAAATAGGTTTCTTACAGTAACTAGAGATCCGATGCGTGAAATTTGTGCAAGGGGCTCAGCCTTCGCAGGTGGCAGCTTGCCTCGGTCCTCACAGCCCCGGCTTCATCCAGAAGGTCCTCTGGAAGGATGTCTGGAAGGTCGTTTGGCTGTCTGGTCTAATTTGCATATTGCGCTTTTATTATTATAGATTGTCTTGCACTATTTACTTTACCTCAATATTTGGAAAGAGTTGTTACATACACACACACACATATCTGCATATATATGTGTATATATGTATACACATACACACACACACACACACACACACATATATATATATATATATATATATATACAAATACATGTATATGTATACATGTACATGCAGTAATTATATAAA
Organism: Lasiurus borealis; assembly: GCA_004026805.1. NCBI lineage: Eukaryota > Metazoa > Chordata > Mammalia > Chiroptera > Vespertilionidae > Lasiurus > Lasiurus borealis. Next base: position 89,424 of record PVJN01003587.1, on the reverse strand, counting down.
ACCTATGACTGAATATCGTACTGGTTACATTGCCATCATTTCTCTGCAGTGTTTTATTTTATTTATTTATTTTTACTTTTTAAAATATATTTTATTGATATTTTTACAGAGAGGAAGGGAGAGAGATAGAAAGTCAGAAACATTGATGAGAGAGAGAGACATTGATCAGCCGCCTCCTGCACGCCCCACAGTGGAGATGTGCCTGCAAGCAAGGTATATGCCCCCAACCGGAATCGAACCTGGGACCTTTCAGTCCGCAAGCCGATGCTCTATCCACTGAGCCAAACCGGTCTCAGCTGCAGTGGTTTTTTTTTTAGATCTTCACCTCTAGGAGGCGCTCTGATAATACCACTGACCACACATTTACATCCCAGATAATCACACCAATATCTTTCACCATCCACTAAAACAAGTCATTATTTGAATTATAAGGCAGAATTCTTAAATGAATGATAATCTTAACGTATATTGAGAACAATTCCATTGTTTTCATACTTTCAGTGAACAGAGTCAAAATCATAATCTCATAATGACACATTATTATATTAGTGGGGAAAAGAAAATGTGGCGAATAACTTCAGTGTCTTTGGCAGCGTTAAGAACCTTGCATGTGCTCTCATTTAACTCTCATAACATTTCTAAGAGGTTAGAACTACTGTCTTTATGGGAGGAGACTTCTAGTCACGTGACTCCGTGTGCACCAAGAGAAGAGTTGGAATTTGAACCCAACTCTTGAAACTCCAAGGATCATGCTCTTCTAAAAATATACAGCATCAAAGATGCTTCCAGATTTTTGACCCATCAGTACAAGTGTTTGGGTGAAGAAAGTGGTTTGCTGATGAGGCTGTTTAGTTTGACTCTTAGCTGGCTGACTCTAAGAGGCATGCGCAGTGTTAGAGGCTGGCGATACCACACTGAAGGTTGACCCGCTCTGATCACCTCAGCGCCAGAATCTTACAACATGAGTGAATCCATGGCACAGAATAAGTCTCTCAGACTCAGGATGCGCGGTACCGCTGGTCAGAGGCCTCCTTGGGTAGACTTAATTATGAAGAATAGAGACATCAGGAAAAGGGAGGAAATACAGGGTAATGCACTCTTTATCACTTCTATGGACACCCAACAAATGTAGGATTTGAACTTAGGATTTTACATCATATTGTATCCCCATCACACTGCTCTTTCATCAAGTATCTTTAGAACAAAAACTGCCTCATTTCATCTCAAGTGCATGATATAATGACGCAAAGTAAATGTTACGTAAACATTTGTTTAAAATAAACCAGTAGAAGAATCAGTGCTTATTTCGGAATGAAGCTAGAACTCTCGTTGCCACTTCCCTGGAAATGGTGTATTTTACAATCGCGTCCTTGGTGTTCGAAGGCTTTCCTTCATGGGCCATGTTTATTGTTTATAAAAATTAGATGGGATGGCCCAAACCGGTTTGGCTCAGTGGATAGAGCATCGGCCTTCGGACTGAAGGGTCCCAGGTTCGATACCGGTCAAGGGCATGTACCTTGGTTGTGGGCACATCCCCTGTAGGGGGCGTGCAGGAGGCAGCTGATCGATGTTTCTCTCTCATTGATGTTTTTAACTCTCTATCCCTCTCCCTTCCTCTCTGTAAAAAATCAATAAAAAATATATATTTTTAAATATTAAATGGGGTGAAAGATAATTTCATTTGGAGACTATTTTCAGACACGATGGCCCCGCAGAGATAGTCTGGGATATTCTGAAGCAAAACTTGGGAAATGGCTGACCTACATACAGGACCAAGGTGAGAGGTGCTACATAAATATAATCAATTATACTGAGAGCCTTCCCTGGGCCTTTCTCTCCTAGCAGTGCACGTGGCACAGAAACAGTCTGAAAAGAAACACCTCGGACGGTGTCTCAGGACAGAGAATGTGAATGCCTCAGGCTGCTTTTTCTCCCCATGTTCAAGTTATTTGATGTAATACAAAATTCATTTATTCAACAAGTTTATGCCGATGGAGTGCAGATATTTATAATGTGATAGACAGAGGGCGAGGTTTTGGGAAACTAACAGTAAGCCAGCTTGTCTGTTCTTCCTCCTCCCGGGGAGCCTATAGTGAGAGTCACAGACATAAATAGATGCATAATAAATACGTTATTACTCTTTTTACTTCTTCAGTTAAGATGCAAGTACAACATTTAAGTGTGGTCTGCGGCTTAGCATCTTTTTTTGACTAATGATCCTTTAAAACATGCTCCTCCCTACAGTATTGCACTATTAAAATGTAGGCATGAAAGGTTATATTCAAACACGGATCAAGATCAAGTTCTGGCTGAGACCGGTTTGGCTCAGTGGATAGAGCATTGGCCTGTGGACTGAAAGGTCGCAGGTTTGATTCCAGTCAAGGGTGTGAACCTTGGTTGTGGGCACATCCCCAGTGGTGGGTATGCAGGAGGCAGTTGATCGATGTTTCTCTCTCATTGATGTTTCTGGCTCTCTATCTCTTTCCCTTCTTCCCTATAAAAAAAATCAATAAAAAATACATATATATATATATATATATATATATATATGTATATGTACATATTCATATATATATAAAATATACATATATAATACATATATACACACATATATAATACATATATATATATATATACATATATATGCTACTTCGTAACTGTAATTTTGCTACTGTTATGATATATATATATATATATATATATATATATATATATATCAAGTTCTTTTTTCTTTTTAAAGATGAGAACAAATAAAAGACCTGAGGAGGAGAGGGCAGCAGTGGGATGGATGGGATCAACTGGAAGAAATGGACATCTGTAATACTTTCAACAATAAAGATTTATGAAAAAATTGAATTCAAAACACTCAACTGTTAGCCCCTGACCTAATATATAAAAATGTGCCACATCTTTCTCGTGGGCTATAAGCTGGTGGGATGTTCCAGGAGAGGATATTAGACTGGCACTCGGTCCCACCCAAAGCATTTTGGCATCTGCAGCAGCACTTTCCTCGGCTGTGGCTGGGGATGGATGTCCGTGGGCACGTCCTTTCAAGCCCTTGGAAGCTGTTCGAGAAATTGTTTCCAGAATACCGGTAACCCCCCTCAGCATTTTCACCTTCCGAGAGTTTACAGGGAAAGGTTGAATGCACCACATGCCATAATGGTTGTTTATTTTTTTTAATTAATATAAAACAGCTGATCTGGCTGCAAAATTAATTAAGGGGCTTAAAAACAGACCACTTAAAATAAAGGACACATCTGGTATTTTGAAAACACTGCGAGCAATAAATAACCACCGCACTGTGACAAGCTAGCCCGCCATCTGTAGAAATCCCCCTGCCTTGTGCCACAGTGGGCAGCACAGAGGGAGGGTCCAGTGGGCTGTGAGGGGGGGGGGGGTGAGGAGGGAGAGGCTGTGTGTGCTCTCTGTGGCTCAGAACCTCCTTCCTGAATTCAGAAGCATCCTCTACAGAATCAGTCATTCAACACGCTCTTTGGACTCCTCAAAGCTGAAGGACAAAATAAGTTTACACTAGGGTGGGTCTGTGCATGTGTGGGGGAGGGAAAGAGAGTGCTTAGACTTCTTAGAACAAAAACTAAAATCCACCAGTTTCACACTCTGACCCTTGGGAATTTTTTCTCCTAAGCATGTGGCAAAGTGGTGCCTTCTACACTTAAAGTCACGCTCCCTAGAAAGATGGAAAAATCAATCCAACATTTAAAAAGAATCTGACTCTAGAAAGAACCTGGACATAAAGCTTTTTGTCTTTCTCCTTCTTAGTAGGAAAAGGAGTTAACAAGGGATGTGGGTTGGTTTTGATTCTAAGCCAGTGGTTCTCAACCTTCCTAATGGCCGCGACCCTTTAAGACAGCTCCTCATGTGGTGGTGACCCCCAACCATAAAATTATTTTTGTTGCTACTTCCTAACAGTAATTTTGCTACTGTTCTGAGTCGAAATGTAAATATCTGATATGCGGGATGTAGTTTCATTGTTACAAATTGAACATAATTAAAGCATAGTGATAATCACAATTAGATATTGTGAAATATTTATTTCTAATTACAAATAAATGAAATTTTGTCTTGAAGCATGGTGTAGCATGGGTAACAGTCTTAATATAACAACAGTAAACTACATTACTACATTTTCTGATGGTTTTAGGTGACCCCTGTGAAAGACTCGTTTGACCCCCAAAGGGGTCGAGACCCACAGGTTGAGAACCGCTGTTCTAAGGCATCATGCCCCCTCTCCCCCCTCCCCCACTGACTTGAAGTGCTGCAAAAGATGGGCCTGGGTGTTGAAGTTTTGGGGTCTAATAGCTCCTCATGATTTCAACATACATGATCTGCTACACTTCTTAGCCTGTGTCCTGGTCTTGAAGTGAGAACAATGACACCCCATCCATGCATCCCATGCCAGCCTAATGCTAAGTGCATGCTCTCTTCTTAAGTTTGGCCAGGAAAGTCCTCCAGGTGTCCTCCAGATTGCCAGCCAAGATTCTGGTTAATATCGACCAATCAGATGATGGGAGAGGGGCAGTGACTGAGTGGAAACCTAGGAGTGGAATATAAGAAAGCTTCCCCACCACTTTCTGAACGTAGAGATACTATGGCTTCTGTTCAACAATCGTCAGGTGATTTTTACCTTTGGAAGGCGGGGTATCTATTTTGTAGATAATCACTTCCTGATGCCAGCGGCTCTCCTTTTCTTCTTTCCATCCCAGTTAATCCCTACAGAGTTGATTCTACATCTCGACTAGGAGAAATAGACTCGCTTTGTTTCTGCTTGAAGTAGCCAAAGGCCTTTGACCCAGTAATTTCACCCCAAGAATAATTTTCATGAAGAAATAACTCAAAAATTGAAGGAAGGTCTCTACACAGCATGCTTATTAGTTGGGGGAAATGTAAAAGTCAGCACTATGAGGATGGTTAAGAAAAAAGTATTCTATATTCTTTCAAGGAATTATTTGAAATAAAAACTAGGAAGAACATGTAGTGTTATGTAAATGATTGTAGCAGAGTAATTAGTAAAAATGAAAATATAAAACTCAGGTACCCTATAACTATGTGACTATTCGCATCCACATATCCAAAAATATTAACTAAAAAACTTAGGTACACTATAACTGTGTGACTATTTGCATCCACATATCCAAAAATATTAACTAAAATCATAAATAAATGATGTGTAAAAAAGTGAGGATTGTGTGAATTTTCATCCTTATTATATGCATATTTATTTTATTTGTGAAACAACACAAAAGTATTATAGGACACAAAACTGCATTCTAAAAATGAATAATTTCCCAGAGAAGAACATAATGAACAATAATATCTATCAAGGGAGTATTTTCCCATAGTTTCCATACTTCATTTGCTTTTAGAGCATTTTATTAATAAGGGATTATTTTTTTATGTTTCATTTTGGGGGTTATTTCCCCACTACTGTTGAAATACTTAGCATAGAACATAGTCTTAAATGATGTGCACTCTAGGGGTGGATTTGCGTTAATTATCAATATTTATTTGGTTAGTCCATTGCACCGGGCCATGTTATAGGCCCAGACAGGCTACACGGAAGTCTCAATGGCAAATGAAAACCATACTGTCCTCACACTGTCTCGGTCTTCACGGCAATGACTCAGGACAGACTGCTCTGGGACAGTGCAGGGACTGACAGGCAGATCCTGAGTGACAGATGAATAGGTTACTCTGACATGTTTCCGTGAAAGAGAGGCTAAGGGACTGCTTGGCTATAGGAACAAAGCAGGCCTCCTTGCACTTTTATTGTAACAACAGCTTGAACTAAAATTAACTGTCAGATACCATCAGCAGGGTAAGCGTCCTAGAGAAAACATGTATCTTCAATGTCTTTTAAGCAAAGATGAGTCTAAGTCAGTGGTCTGCAAACTGCGGCTCAGGAGCCACATGAGGCTCGTAAGCCGCGGTTTGCCGCTCTGTTGACTAGCACCACTAGTCAATGCGGAACTGTCCCTCCTCGGGAAGTAATTTGGCGTGGCTGGGTATTGCATTCTGCGAAGTATTTCCCAGGGTGGGTGCTTTAGAGCAAAGGTTTGAACTCCTGAGAGACTTAAAAAACAAAATACAACAACAAAAAACAATGCTAGCCTGGCTGGAGGAGAAGGGAGATGGGTGGGAGCTGGGCAGATGGATGGCATTCAGGCCTGAGCAGAAGGAGCAGTGACTCTGAAGGAGTAGAAGCATCTGTCCGGGCATCTCCTATCAGACAGGATTCTGGCACTTGGGTTCCTGCTTCTTTCACGCAGGCCCCGGCAGTTGATTTCCTGCTTTTTCTGCTGTTTGTCCACGCAGACCTGAGCTAAGCAGCCTCCTCCTTAGTTCTACAGGAATCCCTTTCATATTTCTGGGAAGAATCTCACCCGCCACAATCCTTGGCTAAGCTCAGAACGCTAACTTCACTGTTCTTTTTAATAACAGAGCGTAATGTGTCCGTTTCCCTTGAGGCAAGAACAGTCAATTCAGAATCCACTGTCTGGTCCGGTTTTCTCCTCATTCTTCAAGGTGACCCATGACTTTGAAGGCTTCCTCAAAGCCCCGTGTTGGGGAGGCTGGAGGTGGGAGGAGGCTTCTGGTCCCGGGCATCCTGTGTTCTGGAATCACCCACTGAAACATGCCTGTCTGCTCTTCAGCCGCTGGCTCACCATGTCCATAGACACCTTGGGGGACATTCGTAGGGGCTTACAGGTCACAGTCAGGCGGTTCTGGGAAGCGCTGCCTGACTGTCTCAGGTCATGTTGGCCTAACCATTGCACTCCACGGCTCCAGCGCACACTCTGTGGACCAGAAGCAATGTTTCCCTTCTCAGTATTTATTTTGAACCTCCCTTTCCTGGGGAGCAGCCCTGACTCCCCAAGTAGTCTTACAAATATTCTCTGCTGGAGAACTCCCAGCCATAAATCAACTCGTTCCTCTCTGCGTTTCTGCCGGGTACAGCCATCCCCTGGAATGCCTTTGCCGCAGGGAAGGAGCGGGGAGGGAGACGGAGGAGGGAGAAGAGGAGGTGGCCTGGCTAAATTGAACAGGGAATGAAATATAGGTCAATATTCCAAAGCATGATCGTGCCCTGCCTTTTATAATAAAAACACCGCTAAAATCATTGGATGTGAACCACAGTGCCAGTCTGCGCTGTTTCTTATAATTGACTCTCCCCCTTTTTTTACAGTCGCCATAACAGGCGGGTATGCTATTAAGGGCTGCAGGGAGTGCCTCCTTTGCCCCGGGTTACACAGTAGTAGTCACTGGCAGAGCCCAGATCCCACCCCAGACCGGTTTGGCCAAAAGCCTACGTTCTTAACCCTCATCTCACCGAATGCGTGACATTTTGCAAAAGGGCAGAGACTGAAAGTTCTCCAAATACTGCTGACAAGTTTGGCATTAATACATACTTTTAGTAAGTAAGTGCATATTTCAAATGAGCTAAGGTTATTTATATAGTAGCATTTTGTGGTAAATTCATTTGAAGTGCAGAAAACCATCTTCTTTAAAAAAATATAAGTTATTGATTTTTTACAGAGAGGAAGGGAGAGGGATAGAGAGTTAGAAACATCCATCAATGAGAGAGAGACATCGATCAGCTGACTCCTGCACGCCCCCCACTGGGGATGTGCCCGCAATCAAGGTACATGCCCTTGACCGGAATCGAACCTGGGATCTTTCAGTCCACAAACCGACGCTCCATCCACTGAGCCAAACCGGTTTCGGCAAAAACCTTCTTCTAATTGCCTGTCTTTTTGTTGGTTCATAGACTTTGTATACCGGGTTTGCTTTCAATGAGGAACATTTTCAGGTTTGCTCTTCAGTCTAGAACAAACATGTCAAACTCATGGCCCTCGGGCCACATGCCTTGCTTATTTGGCCCATGTTAACCTTTGAGTTTGACATGCTTGGTCTAGAACAGCGGTTCTCAACCTGTGGGTCGAGACCCCTTTGGGGGGGGGGGGTCGAACAACCCTTTCACAGGGGTCGCCTAAGACCATCGGAAAATGCAGATATTTACATCACGATGCATAACAGTAGCAAAATATCATGGTTGGGGGGTCACCACCACATGAGGAACTGTATGCAAGGGTTGCGGGCCTTAGGAAGGTTGAGAACCACTGGTCTAGAAGGTTCCCTTCTCTGTAGTTTAGTGGAGGCAGCCTTGAATACCATCCCACAGGGCAGATCCAATCAGCCTCCATTCCTTGTGGTTCTTTTGATGTGTTTTCATTTAGTCATAAGTTATCAAGAGCAGGCTGTGAGCCCGGCCTCTGAGGTTCAGATGGTTGAGCATCATCCCATGCAAAAGGGGGTCGCTGGTTCAATTCCTGCTCAGGAGGCAGCCAATTGATGCTTCTCTCTCATCGACGTTCTTCTCTCGCTCTCCTTCTTCCTCCCTCTCTCTGAAATAAACAAAAGACATACATAAAGAGTAGGCTGCGAAATTTGCATGAAGACCCAGATAGCCAAGAGAGTGACATGACATCTTCGTGGACCCAAAGTGCTAGATTTTTCTGCTGAATGCGAGGGTGAGGCCTGGCAGGTCCTCATGGGATTGGCCTGGTCTTACTCCAGCCCCTGGGGGACCTGCCTGCCTCCTTGTTAGCGCCAGTGCCTCTGACAGATGGCACATGGCGTGATGGAGAGCCGCCATAAAAGGCAAGTGTGTCAATTAAAGGGATGCTACAGTAAAGGCAGTAAACCGGGGGGCTCTTTACCGGGAACCGGGCATTTCTCGGGGCACCTGGACTTAGGGAGGGCACTTCATCCATGTCCTTACCCAGCTCTGCTGTCCTTCCTGCGCTTCCTCCTACGTTTCAGACACGTGACTTTATCTGTTCAGACTGTTTAATGCTAGAAGGAGCACCAACTATTTTCGGTTAGCCTCCTTTTCACAATGCGGGAAGTTTCTTGAAAGGTGTGTACCCGTCTGAAAAACAGCTTCATAAAGCGAATGTGATGTGAGTTTAGGCACTTGTTAGGAAGCAAGATGAAAGAGAAAATACATTCTCTTTGCTTCTTCACGTCTCTCACCTTAAAAAAAAAAAATCTCTAAATAGCTTCAAAGTTACCCTATTTTAGTCGCAGATCTCTCTCTCCTTCCCTTTACCTCCCATGGCTCCAAAGCCCAGGCTTCCACTTCCTTGTTTCCTACTGGCCTTCACTGACCGCAATCCTGACTCCACCCACCGCCAAGGGAAACAGGCCTGCTTGCTAAAGACCCCTCATGGGCATCTCAGACCTAGACTTTGCTGTTTTCTTCCCAGCATGCACTTCTATAGCTCTTCTCCTTTCTACCACCAGACAAGTTTCTCCCCAGTCAAATCGGATCATGTGAATTCTGTGCTGAAATGCTGCCTGCGGTACCTGGAATCTTGCGATCACATGGCATCCGAGGTCGCGGTGCCCTTTCTGTGAGCATCCTTGTCTCATACACTCTGCGTACCATGCCGGTCCTCGGCTGCAGTAACTTCCCAGGAGGCTGTTCTTGGCATCCTGTCAAAGCGTGGCCCAGGGCACTGATTCTGCATGTGGTTCACTGTCCTCCTTGTTTGCTGGTGACCTTAGTCATCGTAGCTGTCACCTTTTCTATGAAGTTTTCCAACTCCATCTAGCCAACAGGTCGTGCATACTTCTGTTGTAATGTGGGTCACGTGGCACGGAGTGTCCTGCCAGGCCACACGCTCCGATCAGCTGTGGCCTCCTGAGAGTTGGGACAGTATTCATGTCTCAGTGACACCAGGACTGAACAGGTTTTCTGGTTTTGTTGGCTAAACAATATAATGTTGCTCTCGCCGGTTTCGCTCCATGAATAAATCCTCCGCCTGTGGACTCAAGGGTCCCAGGTTCAATGCCAGTCAAGGGCATATGCCTGGGTTGCAGGCTCCATCCCCAATAGAGTGCATACAGGAGGCAGCTAATCAATGATTCTCTCACATCATTGATATTTCTCTCACTCCCTCTCCCTTTCTCTCTGAAATCAATAAATATATAAAAAATATAATGTTGAATGTATAAAAACAATATAATAATGAATGAATGTGTGGATAAATGGATGAATTAGCCATAATTTAGATCCTTCGGTATCTATGTGTGATGGTGTCCGAGGGAAGTAAGAGGGATTATACATCAGATATTTGACATGTAAGTCTAATTTTAAATGATGATTAATAGGATTCTCTATATAGCTAATTTTAATTGATTTATCTCGAGTAATGTTATAAATTTCCCTAATGTTTTAAAACTGTACATAAAATTATGAGGGAAAAATATGAGACATTTGTCAAATTGTAGTTATGAAATAGTCCACATACACAAGGTAATATTATCATTGTGTGACATTTTATGATGAACTTTATAAATAGGTTTCCTCTCACTGGGCTGTATTTTCGGCTAATTTTCTTGCCGGTTATCTCAATAATTGGATCCTAGGTCAGTCTTTATCTGTATAAAAAAGTTTGACAATCAAATGGACATTTAGAAATGGTATCTCCATAACTCCATCCCGAATAAATTCCTCAGTAAATAGTGAGCCAATTAGAGGATTTTATATGTGCTGATAAGGTTGTGAATGCCCCTTTGGTGAACCAGTGGAGACTTTTAAAGGCCTGGATCCATCAGTAACTTTGAATTGACAGCTCTTCTTGGCAAATTCAGTTTTTAACTCCGAGGAGATCCTTCTAGAGAATTTCAACACTGTGTTTAGAGAAATCAGTCCAGGATGTAAGATGGGTGATCGTTTATCTTTTCTTGACACGAGGTGAAATGGCACCACAGAGGAAGGAGTATTCCGGGTCTTAGGTCGGCCATATATTAGAGAAAGGGGTGTGATCAGGGGTTGCCTGCCAGTCTGGTTCTCAGGATGGAGAATGGGTCATGTATCATGACCTTGAACCTTACTTCAGAGTCTGATCTTTAGCATTATCAAGGCCAAAAGTTATCTTAATATACGCCCGGAGCTCATCAGTCTATATAGCATAGACTAAACTTACAAAAGATGAGTTCATTTATTTATCAAGGGTATTTCCAGAGGGAGGGCTCTAGTCTGCAGGCATATGTAGCATACAGTAAGTTGTGCCTCTGAGAAAATCTGTCCCCTGTACTGGTACTGGTCCTTGGTGGATGCACTCTCAATTTCAGCCACTTCCAACCATCCCCCCCATCAGAGGTCTGTGTGAGCTCACCCCTGTCTCCTTAGAACTGCCTGTGGGACACCGGACAAGTCCAGACCCACATTCACACTGGGAGATGGGGCTCATTTTCACAGCCGCTGGAGGAACCCCGTCCTGACTATTCTCTCTCATCTGGTAAAACCTGATGAGCGTTTCCTTGTAGCTTTTGTGAAAATACACCATCTTTTCTGGCTTTTTATTTCAATACAGAAGGATTTCTGGGGGTGTAGTACTTCTTGCCTTCCCTCTCCCTTTCTTACTGCTCTCCGTTGGAAATAGAAATGTTTATCTCTTGGGTGAGTTTATGAGAAGGAATGTTTCTGAGAAAAAAAATCAACTATTTCTGGCCACGGTGCACCAACTCGGTGGTCTGCTCTCTGCTGCGTCACAAGAGGCCTGCTTACGGCTGCATTATATATATAAATAAATGTATATATACATTATATATACACATTAAATATGACATGTGTGTGCATGTGTATGTGTGTGTGTGTGTGTGTGTGTGTGAAATCGGGGATAAAGTGGGAAGAGGCCCCGTGTAGTTACAGCCAAACTGCCTCCTCTTAACATCAGGAATTCAGCTGACACATTTATGTCTGGCCCTTCTGTCAATTTCTCAATTAATTCCAAACTCAGGCTGGGAGATTTTTTTTTAATATATTTTATTGATTTTTTACGGAGAGGATGGGAGAGGGATAGAAAGTCAGAAACATTAATGAGAGAGAGACATTGACCTGCCGCCTCCTGCACGCCCCACACTGGAGATGTGCCCGCAAGCAAGGTATATGCCCCCAACCGGAATCAAACCTGGGACCTTTCAGTCCGCAGGCCGACCTTCTATCTGCTGAGCTAAACTGGTCTCGGCTAGGCTCAGCCTTCTTACCTGGCAGGCAGCGGCACTCCACTTTCTGTTCACCTCCAGAGCGATGCACTATTAAAAGCAACCTGTGCGCTGCATCCTCTAGCAGCTCGCTATTTAAAAATTAATTGGCACTGACTTGTCTTTTAAGAAACATAAATTTGAGAAGTCAGATAAGCTTGTCATTAAAAAAAAAAAAAAAAGCCTTCCATCAAGCATCAACCATGTCTCATCATCCACCTGCTGCTATATATTTACCCCTGTTCTTTCCAGTAAATTGTAGGACAGATTTCATTATCCCAGGTTTATAGATGGGAAAATGGGAGGGAAGGTATTTTCAATTCTCAAAAATTGAAAGTATTTTTTTTTCCTTCCCCTGAGCCAGCACGGTAGAGCTGGGAATGAAATCCAACTCTCCCCAGTTCCAAAGTCTGTGCTTTTGACACCTGCACCTACTGGCACTTTGTGTGCAGCGATGGGCAAAAACCAAACAAAATGAAACAAAACAAAACAAAACAAAAAGTCTATTATTCCTCTGCGTCTCTGCAGCATCCAGTATGGTGCTTGGCACATAGTAGGTGCACAGCAAGTGTGCGTTGGTTGAATAGATTAGCGAATGGGGGAGAAGATTTAACTATCCTCTATGAAAATCTAGTGTGAGCCGAAACCGGTTTGGCTCAGTGGATAGAGTGTCAGCCTGCGAACTGAAAGGTCCCAGGTTCGATTCCGGTCAAGGGCATGGACCTTGGTTGCGGGCACATCCCCAGTAGGGGGTGTGCAGGAGGCAGCTGATCGATGTCTCTCTCATCCATGTTTCTGACTCTCTATCTCTCTCCCTTCCTCTTTGTAAAAAATCAATAAAATATTTTTTTAAAAAATAAAGAAAAGCTAATGTGAGCCAGATTCTGTCTTACTGTTTTGTAACCCTGGTTGTAGGTTTGATCCCAGTGTAGAGCATGCAGGAGGCAGCCAATCAATGATTCTCTCTCATCATTGATATTTCTATCTCTTTCTCCCTCTCCCTCTCTGAAATCAAGTGGGACAGAGGGAGTGAAGGGGTCCAGAGGAGTGGGGAGCAGAGGGGGCACAGCTGCTCCTGAGGCCCGGGGTGCTGTGGCTGCTGGCCGCCACCCTTCCCTCCCCATGACCAGGGAGAGAGCATGAACCCCATTAGATGCCGCTGGACGGGCCTCCTTCCCTCGCTCCCTTTGCACTCGGAGCTGTTTTCTGCTTCATTTCCTCACCAAGCCCTGTGATCCCCCGCTATCTCTGCCATCAAACCGGCTTGGAATAAACTCCAACCGCCTCTGAAAAGTACAGAAATCAAAGTCCCCCCCGGGGATCCCTCCCCATCTCCACCTGTCGAATTGAAAACCGGCGTGTCCTTGAAAAGATATGTATTTCCCGCCGCAGGGGCGCTCATTTGCAAGGCCCATTACTCAACTCAAACATTAAAACAGTCCGGGATAAGCCAGCGCTCTGGGCCTGTTTCCACGCCAGCCCACCGTGCCCGGCTATAGGCTTCCTGTCAGAGCCCAAAGTCAAGATTTATCAGCTGATGCGGCGACTTGAACTTGGATGCTCTCTGTCTGTCCCTCGCGTTGCCAGCAGGTGCCCGCTCTGACCCGGTGCAGCCTTCCTCTCCCTGTCTTTGAGGCCGATGTGGGAAAAGATGGGCTTTTGAAACGTCGTCCCAGGTCTTTAGTGGGAAAGCTGCTGGCGTGGCTGGTGCATTATTAATGCGGAGACTGAGTTCAGGGAGATGTGTTGTCCGGTGGTTTGCACTGTGTTCAACTTGGAGGAAATTTTGCAATGCTTATTGCTCAATTTTAAAAAAAGAAATGTCCTCATTAGATAGGCCATCATGTCTTCAAGAGAGAAAAGAAAAGTGTAATATAAAAAAGAGAGACCCTGCCAGGACCGGTTTGGTTCAGTGGATAGAGTTGGCCTGTGGACTGAAAGGTCCCGGGTTCGATTCAGGTCAAGGGCATGTATCTTGGTTGCGGGCACATCCCCAGCAGGGGGCATGCAGGAGGCGGCTGATCGATGTCTCTCTCTCATCGATGTTTCTGACTGTCTATCTCTCTCCTTTCCTCTCTGTAAACATCAATAAAATATATTATAAAAAAAAAAGAGAGAGGCTCTGGCTGGTTTGGCCCAGTGGGTACAGCCTTGGCCTACAGACTGAAGGGTCCCAGGTTCAATTCTGGCCAAGGGTACATACCCAGGTTGCCAGTTTCATCCCAGTGTAGGGCATGCAGGAGGCAGCCAATCAATGATTCTCTCTCATCATTGATATTTCTATCTCTTTCTCCCTCTTCCTCTCTGAAATCAATAAAAATATATTTTTTAAAAAAAGGAGAAATCATCCAATCATCATTTGCCACACCAGCTAGAGAGAGGTGAATCACATTTCGCTAGATAGTCTTTCAGTCTCATATTGCACTGTTAGAGAGTCTGCATTGTAATGTGTTTATACCTCCGTGCCACAACCTAAATATTCGCATGCAGCGTTTTGTTTTTATAAGCATTTCTAAATGTCTACAGAATATTCTGTCCCGAGGACAGAGCCTACGTTAATCTAACCAGCCTCCTCCTACTGTTCACTTAGGTTGCTTCCATTGCAGTAAATAACACTCTTAACGATCATTTTTTTTTCTATAAGGGGGGCAGGAGAGGGGTTATTTGCACAAGGTCTCCCCTGCCCTGGAATTACTGGGTCAACAGACATGATCGTTTTGACCGCTGTTGACACACAGCTTGCCACAGGTGGACATAAACAAAATGGCACTGGGTCAACTGTCTTTTCTTCCCTAATGTCCAGAGTGACAACTTAGGGATTCAGCCGGTGACCCTGACCGCTAAGAGAAATGAGGTAGAAACCAGTTCTCTGATGAACGCTAGATTCTGGCTGAGCCCATCTTGTCTGAGGCCTGAGGTTTGAATACATCCAGTCCTCTATTATAGGGGATTTGAAGATATCATTCAAATCTGTGCTTTAAGTTTTCTCTAATAATTTAAGGTAGTTTCTATAACTTTAGACATTTTTTTTAAAGCAAATGCTGCATCTGAAGTTCCAGGAAAAGCCATTTCTGTGTATAATGGTAACACATGCTTATTTTGTAAAGTTCTCGAGTCTCTCACTGCGTATTGGTTAAAAGGGCGTGAAGCTACGTGCCTTATTGATAAACGAGGTGATTTCTTACCGAGCCCTTCCTGGAAATGGGAAAAAGGTAATTGTAATTTCGAGTAATTACTGCCAAGCATTGCACCTGTAGAATTAGAGGCCATTATCCCGGAATCTTGGATGGGTTCATTAATGAATCGGCAAATAAAGCCCGTGATGAATGACGGCGCGCGGTGTCATTATCATTTTATGATAAAGCATCTTGTTCTTGGGTGACATTACATTTTCCAAAGTGAAATAATGACTGCGCTCTGGAAACCTTAAAGGGACGCCCCAGCCCTTTCTCTGTTGCAGACCGAGAGGAAACAAAGAGAACAGGAGTGGGGGGAGAGGAAGGGGGAGAACCCGTGTACCCCCCTCCTTTACCTGGGAGCAGGCTGGGGTGTGGAAACCACGTGGGGACCCCCGCCCCGGGGAAGCAGAGATGCGTTACCCCGTTAGAGATGCTACTGGCTGCAGCGATAATGAAGAGAGATGCGCCCTAAGCTGATCCGGGCTAGAAGGATGTAAGATTGCTTTCTGAATTTTTTTTTTTTTCCTGGCCAACCGCATGCCATTTCCCCTCTCATTCCCTGACCACCAGGCCGCCCCGTGCCAGGGCGCCACATCAAACCTGGACACCCCGCGAGAGGCAGGAGCTGAAATTGCTTTTCGGCGGGCCGATTTCACGCGGCGCGGGAGGCGGCGGCTCAGAGCTGAATTGGAAGGCCACGCTTGTCAGCGGATGAGATGTGATGAACCTCCGGGTTTTATTGACACGCGGCCGCCGAGCTGGCGCGGCAGCTGGCACCGCGTCTTCCTAATGCCGTGTTCTTAGGGTGGGAGTTTGACCCGGGACTTCCCGTTAGAGATGATCCATATGTATTAGACTCTGCAGCCTGCAGGAGAGAGAGGAGAGGGTGCCCCGTGTCAGACACCGCCGCCACCAAACCTTTCTTTTATTAAAATAAATACAGGTTCGTCGCAGGATGACAGCTCTTCCACCAAACAGAGCTTTATTAAGGGGTGACCTTCATTCTCTCCATGGAGACAGGCAAGCTCCTGGCCTGACCACTTGTTGGGGAGGAGGGATGTGGAGGGGGAGATGGGGGCACCTGTAGAACATTTGTGGGTTTCGAGAAAACCAGCCTGCAATTCCACTCATTATATCTATCTTTCCATTCTCCTCTAGCAAATCAATGGTGGACCTCCTCCCATCTCATTTCTAAGGTACATTATTTCTGGGAGACATCGCTGTACCTACTCCCAACCCTTCTCTCCTCTCTAGGAATAGCTCTCCCACCAGCTAATGGGACAAGAGCTTTGCAGAGAGAGGGAATGCAAAAGCAAGATATATTAAAAGCAATACAATTATTTTTTTTCTTCCTTCCTTCCTTCCTTCCTTCCTTCCTTCCTTCCTTCCTTCCTTCCTTCCTTTCTTTCTTTCTTTCTTTCTTTCTTTCTTTCTTTCTTTCACTTTCTGCCTATTGTGAAGGCTAGCGCAGTTTTGTGTTTTGAAGGTGGGCTGTTGTTGATATTGAGTAAAATATCCTTTCTCTAAGCTGTTCATTACGCGTAGCATTACAATATGTGTCTGTTGTCACTTTAAGGAAGGGTAGGGAAGAGAAGGGAGGGTCTCTTCACTTGTGGCCAGGCACAGTTGACCCTGAACAACATGGGTTTGAATGGGTGGGCCCACTGATACGTGGATATTTTCAATAAATATTATACGCATATTTTATCTTTCATATGGCTTTTTAAATATTTTCTTTAGCTTACTTTATTGTGAGAGTACTATATGTAGATGTATAACATATAAAATATGTGTTCATCAACTGTTTGTGTTATCGATAAACCTCTAGTCAACAGCAGGCCATTAGCTTAAGTGTTTGTGGAATGACTAGAGTGTGGAGAGGAAAAAATTACAACTTTGTGGTGGAGAAATCTGGCAGATACCATTTTACCAAGTGACCAAAGTTGACATCACAAGTAATATCACGTGGATTTCATAGTCCCTTGGATATGACACAAGGAGCACCAGTTCTTTGGTATCCTTAGTCAATCCAATCATGAGAAAATATCAGACAAACCCAAATTCTGGAACATTCTAGAAAACACCTAGCCATTACTGCCCAAAGTCAAAGTCAGAAAAGAGAAGGAAAGATCAAGGAACTATCACAGATTGCGGGGACTGAGAAGAGAGGGTGATGCAGTTTGGGGTGGTGAATGTGACCCCAGATGCCATGGGGAAACTGGGGAAATGTGAATACAACCTGTAGTTTAGTTCATATCGTGTACCAGTGTTAATGTCTTACTTTTGATTTTTGTATCAAGGTTACCTAAGTTGTGAAGTGAAGGGTTTACACGAGTTCTCTATATTATCTTTGCAACACTTCTAGAGATCTAAATTTATTTCAAAATAAAATGCTTAGGAAGCCATAAAAAAGAATAATGCGTGATTTAAAGGCTTCACCTTTTATCACAAACCACACAGAATGCTGGTCTGTTTCCATCACACGAGGGAAAGGTGCTCTGTAAATGCAGGTGGAGACCCCTGGTCATCAGCTGTGCCGAACTGGCAACTGTCACTGCGGGAGGTTAAAGCACAGCTTGCCAGAAAGTTCCAGAGCAGGGAAGTGGCAACTGGTGAGGGTCCCTTTATGCTTTTTGTTTTAATATATTTTATTGATTTTTTACAGAGAGGAAGGGAGAGAGATAGAAAGTCAGAAACATCAATGAGAGAGAGACATCAATCAGTCGCCTCCCGCACGCCCCACAGTGGAGATGTGTCCGCAAGCAAGGTACATGCCCCCAACCAGAATCGAACCTGGGACCTTTTAGTCCGCAAGCCGACGCTTTATCCACTGAGCCAAACCGGTCTCGGCCCTTTATGTTTTTTTAATACCTTTTTATTTGAGGAAAAGTAAACTAAATAACGCAGATGGCTAAAAATAAGAAACTCCAGTCAAGGGATAGATGGCTCTTCATTTAAATATGCTCCATATGAAATGAACATTCAGGAAAAAAGGAATGTGTGTTGAAGTGTTGTCTTTTCACTTTTTATATCTTGTGAAATGGGTTATTGTATTATGTGGGGAAAGAAAAGCTGGTACTGTTTTGTTGTGTCTAATTTTTAAAGCCAGCTGACGCGTCTTTATTCTAACTCACTGAGAAAATTTGGTGGTTTCATTCCATCTTCCTATTAATGGAACTTTCAGTGTTTTCTGAGGAGCAAAATATATATCCATTTTCTCTCACCTTTTCTATTAATGGAGTCTGGATAAATTACTTGTACCCCAATGAGAGCAATGAGTGAGAGGGATGCAGGTGGTTTTAGCTCTGTTACCTCCTGTGCATGATTTCCAGTTCTGCATTAGCCATGTCCTTTGATCAGAGTTTAGTAGGAGAAAATAACAAGGATTATATAATTTAGCATCCTAAATTATACCCTAACTAGAAAGCTCGGCATACATGGAAGTACTTACTGACTTTTAATTTTTTCCCATGATTCTCCCATGCAACTATGATACTCCAACTCTATTTGAAGGAGCTGGGGCTGCAGAGGAAAGCAAGATGGTGTGCTTGGGAAAAGAATACAGCGGTACCTCGAGATACGAGTTTAATTCGTTCCGTAACCTTGAGGCGTGGGAAACTATGAGATGCTCGAGTCACGGTAAACTGGTGGGTCGTGTGCAGCCGGCCGATCCGAGCGATTACTCCTATCTCAAATGTTGCTCGTATCTCAAAGCAAAAATTGCTCGCTTGATGGCTAGTATCTCAAAAATCTCCTATGTTAGGGCACTCGTATCTCGAGGTACCACTGTACATGCTAACTTCTCTAAGTGAAATTGATAGCCTTCTGATGGTGAGGATGGGAGGTCATATACTGTTAAGAGTCAGAAGGAACTGGAGAAGCTCTTCAGTCTACCCACTCAGCACAAATGTTCCTTGAACACCCATTTTCACATTCACAGTGACAGGCGCACACTTATAAACAGTCATGACTCAGAATAGGAGGCCTGTTCCATCAGGGGCACATTTCAGTCGTTAAATTTTGGCTCAATGTAAGTTTGCAATTTTTAACATCCTGGAAATTCCACCTATTGGTTTGCTTATTCCCTCTGAAGAAGCCTTCCTTGTCTTCCACATGACATTACTGCTTCTATGCCAGTGGTTCTCAACCTTCCTAAGGCCTTGACTCTTGCGTAGAGTTCCTCATGTGGTGGTGACCCCCAACCATGAAATTTTGCTACTGTTATGCATCGTGATGTAACTATCTGCCTTTTCCGATGGTCTTAGGCGACCCCTGTGAAAAGGGTGTTTGACCTCCCAAAGGGGTCGCGACCCACAGGTTGAGAACCGCTGTTCTATGTGAAGACCTGTGATAGCTGCCCCAAGTTGAAGTCTAGGCCCAACATCTCCAGTTTTCTGTGTGAATCCTTCTGTAGCACGATTTCTAGGAACATGAATATTTATTAATTATTCTCTTTGAAAGTGTTACCTGGAACTGAGCACAATCTGAACCATCGGTTGGCATACAATATGTGTGTACAAAATCAGAATTGAAAAATAACATACACATCTATAAGACGTGTAAGGAAAAGACCTATAAAGCATGCCACAGATGGCTGTATTCAGGCACTTAATTTCACTTGGTGAAATAATTCTGAATGTTGGTTGAAACAGTCTCCCTTTGAACCATTTCTCAGCTGTATGACGGAATAACGTGAAAATGTGATAATAGCTACATAAGAAGTCCTCATTGGTGTGCCTGTTTTTGTTCTCATCAGTGTGTAGTGACGATAGAGACATTATCTGCAATATCCATGTACAAATATGTTGTATGAGATCTTGTGCCTAAAGAGTCTAGCAGGATGCTAGTGGATGCCATGTATCCAGTAACAGCGAACTCTCCCTCCATAATCTCTCTTTCTTGAGCAATAACGTCATTTATTCCTTGTTCTCCCACAGTCAGCTAGAGCTAATGAAAGGCTAGCATATATGTTTGTTGCATTTGGTTCTGCGACACCAGTGGACCTTGGCTCCTGGCTTAATGATACAGCCCCATATCCTGTGCTAAGTTCCCTCTCCAGCATCCTCTGTCCCATTAGCTCCGTCGCTGTCCCAGTCATCTCTCCCTCAAACCCCACCTCCTCCTTTCACCTGTGGAAACAGTATCTGACTATTTTATCGTCAAGCTCCCTCAATTAAATTACATTAAAAAAGCATACAGTAAGGTTAAAAATGATCACTATATCATTCCAACTTGCTTCCAGCCTCAGAAGGTTAATTGAAAGGCAGCCATCTTGGCGACGTTTAGACAAATGAGCATAATTAGGTGTTCTCCAGCTCTTTGAGAGGTTAATTGCTCAGATGTACCAAGTCTTGAAGAACAAAGAAGGAATAAATCAGAAGTGGGACTTTGATCCGATCGTGTAATTTGATATATTCATGTACAACTCTAACAAATAAACCCTTCATTAGATGGACTCGTTCAGTTGCCTGGATACATGGCCGGTTTACCATGGTCAGTACCCCAACCGGCACACCCCGCTCAGAGGCCTCTGAGGGGGAGACAGCCCCGTAGCAATGCTTAAAGGGGCTCTCAGGACATGGCTCCAGGGGCGCACAAAAGGAGTTTTATTATCCTATATAATAAAGGGCTAGTATGTTAATTAGACCGGATGGCAGAATGACCTTCCATAATGAAGGGGTGTAGGGGCAGGGCTGTAAGGCAGTGGGGGCTGAGAAGCTTACTCTTGCACAAATTCTGTTCATCAGGCCTCTAGTGTTATATAAATGCCTCGATGATTTACACGCTTTACCTCATCAGCAGCAAGCTAACTTCTGCTGGCCTTCTCAAGTATAGCATCTCTTGTTTTCTTCAGTATCTAGTGAGAATGCAAGGGAAGAGCATGAAAAAAGTAGCTCTAGCCCTTAGAAACATCGATGAGAGAGAAACATTGATCAGCCGCCTCCTGCACACTCCCCACTGGGGATGTGCCCACAACCCAGGTACGTGCCCTTGATCGGATCAAACCTAGGACCCTTGAGTCTGCAGGCTGATGCTCTATCCACTGAGACAAACCGGTTAGGGCTTATTCCACATTTTCGTTTTCCCACTTGGACTTTGCTATTTTGCTTTTGTCTGTTTGTTTATTTTATAGTTTCCAAATGACTTTGCTTTTTCTTTCTAAGAATATAAATGGGTGCATTTTCTCCATAGCCTTAATGCTTTAAACGTAATTAAATATTTCATTCAAATCAATTTATTCTTATTTTTTACTGAATTTATTGGGGTGACTTTGGTTGGTAAAATCATCTAGATTTCAAGGGGATAATTCGATAATACATGATCCATATGTTACACTGTGTGTTTACTATCCAAAGCCAAGTCTTTTTCCATCAACATTTATCCCCTCTTTATCCATTTACTCTTCTTAAAGACATATCTGAGTGCCCACTAGCCTCTGGTTCTTATTTGCAATCTGGCTGGACAGGACTGTCACGCTGCTTTTAACTCAGGACTTATTTCTCTTTGTTTCTGCTTTAATCCCTCCATTTATTTTATGCACCATCTTCTTTCTTGTTGTTTGTTTTTATTCTCATTTACTTCGGCGGAGACTTTCTTTGTTTTAATCCTAATTTGGTTTCAGTACATTATTCTCAAGTAACTTCCTCAGAAAACATATATAGGCAATACATTTTCTGAATCCTTTTATTTTTACTATTATTTTAATGGGGATTGAGGAAGGAGAAAGAGCCAATGCATGTGCTCAGTGAGGTCACCTAGACCCAGCAGCTCCTAGGTCAAGTTCTCCTAGCTTGTCCACTCTGTGTGTCATTGCTTAAATATACTGCACACACGGATCTGTCAAGCCCTTTCCCCCACGTACCAATTAAGCCTCGATTCCACTGATGTACTAACTCAGCCCTCTCATGAAAAGCCTTTAGTATTTCCCGTGTCCTTCAAAATAAGACCCTTGTTGCTTAGTGTGTTGCTTAGTGTGTTACACGAGCTCTTACCTCCTTCATCCCCGGCCTTATCATCCATGGAACACTTTGCAACACATGGTCTCATATGCTACACATGCCTCCACATTTCCTAATGTGGTTGTGTTTTGTTGTTGTTGTTTTTGCCTGTTTTTTGTGTGTTTTTGTTTGTTTGCGTTTGCCTAGGACACACCACGTCTGCGCTCTCTTCTTCACCAGACCATTCATCCTTGATGGATCACACAGCGTATAGCATTTCAGAAAGGATTCCTTGACCACACCCAGAGAGGACAGGCCAAGTTGTAAGGTGCTGTGTTTTTTCCAAGAACAGTCTAGTCTTCTCTCTCTCTCTCTTTTTTTTTAAATATATTTCATTGATTTTTTACAGAAAGGAAAGGAGAGAGATAGAAAGTCAGAAACATCAATGAGAGAGAGACATCGATCAGCCTCCTCCTGCACGCTCCACAGTGGAGATGTGCCCGCAAGTAAGGTACATGCCCCCAACTGGAATCGAACCCGGGACCTTCCAGTCCGCAAGCCAACGCTCCATTCACTGAGCCAAACCGGTCTCAGCTGTCTCTCTCTTTTGATCTCTCTCTACCTCTTCTTTTTTGTATCTTTCATGGCCTTTATGACGTTTCATTTTAGTTGACTTGTGTATGTCTTTGTAACCCCTTCAGCACAACAGGGCATAGATAAATGGCTTCAGTTGGGGTTGTATTTGGCTGCAAGTAAGAAAACCTGAATACCATGGCTGAGCCAAATAGACGGTTCCTCTCCATAAAAAATTCTCTCCAGACAGAGCTGGGAAGGGCCTGGTTGATGTCATTAATTCTCCAGGTGTTGTCTTTGTCTTCTCTGTGCCACCTGGAATCTGTGATTTTTATCCTAGCCCTTTCATCTCCTGGTCTCCAGATTCCTGCTCCAAATCCAGCCTTTATTTTCGGTCTAGACCAGAACACAACATAAGGAGGGAAGGGGAGAGTGGCAGGATTCATATCTGGAAAGTGAATTTATATAAAATTTAGATTAAATTCAGTAAAAATGCCAGTATTCTCGGCCAACTTCTGTCTATTTCTCAGTGGACAGAACGAAGTCACAGGCATCTCTGGATACAGGTACACGTAGGAAGATGGTGCTCTAGCTACGCACATGGTCACCTCGAGCAACACTAAGATCTCCTTAGTAAGAAATAAAGGGTTGAGACCGGTTTGGCTCAGTGGATAGAGCGTTGGCTTGTGGACTGAAGGGTCCCAGGTTTGATTCCGGTCGGGGGCATGTACCTTGGTTGCTGGCACATCTCCACTGTGGGGCGTGCAGGAGGCAGCTGATCCATGTCTCTCTCTCATCGATGTTTCTGGCTTTCTATCTCTCTCCCTTCCTCTCTGTAAAAAAATCAATAAAATATGTTAAAAAAAAAAAAAAGAAAGAAAGAAAGAAAGGGAACTAAGTGGTACCTCGAGATACAAGTTTAATTCGTTCCGTAACCTTGAGGCGGGGGAAACTATGAGACGCTCGAGTCGCGGTAAACTACTGGGTCCTGTGCAGCCGGCCGATCCGCGAGATTACTCGTATCTCAACTGTTGCTCGTATTTCAAAGCAAAAATCGCTAGCTCGACGGCTCATATCTCAAAAATCTCCTATGTTAGGGCACTCGTATCTCGAGGTACCACTGTATTAGGAAACTAGTAGCAGTGTATAGCCTGCAGTCTTTTGTTTATTTTTATATCTTCTTTACTTAACACCGTATCTGGCACATAGCAGGCACTCGTTAAATATTTACAGAAAAATGTATTGATTTTAAGACACGGAAGGAACCTTATTCTATCTGAGAGGAAGGCTGAACTCCCAGGAGTTTCAGTGAGCTTGCGCAGATCCATCACCACATGGGGCAGAGCTAGAAGAAGTTCTGGGAGCAAAATCAAACCCGGAACAAACTCTAGCAACCTTCCCACAGCGAGTTCCGTTTGTATGCTAATTCCTGAAGCTAACCCGCTACGATAAGCCAGACTAATGAACCATGTGGACTCTGTTGTTTGAATGGAAGATTCTTATTACCGGGGTCAAAACAATCCCCAGCCGGACTCAGGCCTGCAGTTTCCTGCTGAAACCAAATCACTCAGACCCGCTCTTCAAAACGTCCGTCTGCCTCCCTGCGGGTCCTTAATTATTTCTAGCCCAACAAGGGAAGGTGCAATTTCAACTTCTCGAGGAAAATAAAAACCAATTAGAGTGAACCTTACCAAGAAGGAGAAGGTGGCGACCTGTCACCAGGCCACTTCCTCGAATGGATTGATTTTGCCTAATTTTTTGGTGAACTTTTCTCAGATTGGCAATTATAACCTGGAGTTGATGGTTTACCCAGGTAATTTCTAGATGTCTCGGTGCTTCGTGACACTTAGCATGAAGTGTGGTCTCATCATCTTTCAGTGGAATTTTTCTTTTTGGGTAGATTCTGTATTTGAGGATGCTGTTATTCTTGCCCACAGGAAGTTTAGCTGCTAATTCTATTAGCTGCGTGTTTCTGAGGAAATCCAGAGGTTGTTTGTTTTTTACAATCCTTTTTAAAAATCATTCAGGGGTCCAGTGGAATCGATTAGTTGTTCCGCCAAGTAAACTAAAATAATTGCGTTGAAATATGAATTTATCAAAATCACTCGTCGACGATGAACACTAAGTTATACTTTGTTGGTGCTGAAGAGGGATTTTACTCTTTTTTTAAAATATATTTTATTGATTTTTTTACAGAAAGGAAGGAAGAGGGATAGAAAGTCAGAAACATCGATGAGAGAGAGACATCGATCAGCCGCCTCCTGCACACCCGACACTGGAGATGTGCCCGCAAGCAAGGCACATGCCCCCGACCAGAATCGAACCCGGAACCTTTCAGTCCGCAGGCCGACGCTCTATCCACTGAGCCAAACCGGTCTCGGCGGATTTTACTCTTTTGCTCTCTCCCTCTGCCTTCTAATTTTAACATTCTCCTCACCCTTTCCCCTTGTCAGCCTAGTCTGAAATCAAAGTTTAATTATCTTTATTTGCTCGGCGCTGTGCATGAAGATAAAGTTTATCCAGTCGTCCAGCTGTTTTGAAGATAATTAGTTGAGCGTGCAACCTGCTGGAAGATAATCCTTCTGGGCGAAGAGCCGGCGTGAAGACACGATCCCCAGTGACACCGAACTCTCCAGGACTTGAGAGTCACCGGCTTCCCATCTCAGCTCACATATTCTGGGTCGCACCATCCAGCGAAGGGTTTAAATGACACAGCGCAGAGCCCATTGTTAATAAGTGTCTGTGCTAGGAAAAGCGCATCACTTCCATTTGCCGGGACCTTGGAAGTGAATGCAAAAAGCTGATCCGTGATCAAATTCAATGCGATAGCTAATGATTTTTTTTTTTTAATTTTTGGCATGCACTTGACTGAGAGGAGGCATCTTTGCTCATAAATATTGAGGTATCTGCCGAGACCCGTTTGGCTCAGTGGATAGAGCTTCGGCCTGCGGACTGAAAGGTCCCGGGTTTGATTCCGGTCGGGGGCATGTACCTTGGTTGTGGGCACATCTGCAGTGTGGAGCGTGCAGGAGGCGGCTGATCGATGTCTCTCTCTCATCGATGTTTCTGACTTTCTGTCCCTTTCCCTTCCTCTCTGTAAAAAATCAATGAAATATATTTAAAAAAAATATTGAGGTATCTGCTTTGTTTAATCCTTCATCCATTTGATGTCTGGAGCACTTATGATGAGCCGGCAGCCATTCTCCCCATCTGCGCTGAAGTAGTGACAAGACTTGTCAGTCCTGGCTTCAGGAAGCTTCCCTTTCTATGGCACTGAACGCTTCTCCCCTTGGGGTGAACGGTTTATTCATTTGCAGGCAAAGAGGCCAGCTGGCTCTGGGTCCGAGCCTGAGTAGTGGGATAACGCGGTCAGGCCCTTTTTAAGGGAGCTGACTGGTCTGTCTGTCTGTGCTCTCTGCTATCGCGTAGAGGGAAAACCAGCCAACCCCCCCCCCCCCAAATGCGGCTGCTCTTCTAAATGCAATAACCGAGCAGCAGTGGATGCTAATTACCGGTACCTAATTACTGGGCTCATTTTATAGGGAGCAGATGCAGCGCTGGCCAGGCCCAGCTTTTCCACTGTTTTTTTTTTTTGTTTTTTTTTTTTTTGTGAACGAGAGCTTTCTGCGCCATCGCCATGAGAGAGGGAAGAAGAGCCAGCGGCGTACCTGCTCCCCGCACTGCACTCAGGTTCCTGAACGTTCAGGTCCGCCAGCCCTGTTGACAACCGACGATGCTTTTCTCGGGCGGCTTTTGATTGAAAAACACTAGAAATCAGTTGGGGAGCAGGTGCGGCATTGTGGGAGATTACCGCTGATTGAATTCGTACACAGCCAGCTGATTGCAGCACGTGTTCTGCAAGCATCCGATTCTGCAAACTCGGGGGGAGTGCAAGCGGGAGGGGGTTTGGCCCCATCCGGCCCCTTAATCAACACCCTCCAATCCATCAGTACCATCCATCGGAGGTAAGAGCCCTCGGTCCGATCTGTGAAAAGCACCCGGGCCCGGTCACCAGAACGCAAAGGGATCGGTGGGAGAAAGAGGAGAGGTGGCTTGGATTGCTTTTTCCTTCTCCCGCTGAGTAGATGAACATTTAAATTGCTGAAATAATCAGATGTTGATCAGACTTGGTAATGACGCTGGATGGGCACGGGCCTTTATTCTCCGTGTAACGGCCTGCGACTGGTGACAGATGAAACATCTGAGTGATTGGCACCGATGCCTGAAAAGGCCCGTGGGAGTGGGCCAGGTGCTGTCCCGGACACGGCCGGGCCGCCACCGGATGTGTTCAGAGAGGCTCACTAGCGGTTACCCCACATTTTCACAGAGCGCCTGCTGCAAGCTCCGTGGCACTTTAGAGGCGTCCTGCTGGGGACGGAAATGGAGTCAGTTGCTAGGAGAAAGAGCACAGGGGTAGACACAGTTGCGCAGAGAACTGGGAGGCTCCTGTGAAAATCAGCAGCCCGTTTTCACCAGGACGCTCACCCCCGTTTTCAATTGGCCCCGAGGGCCCCCAGCAGGGTCCCTTGCAGTTCTGGCTGCGGAAGGGATGACAGAGAGGCATTATCCCACCAGCAAAATATGTCCTCGCCACCGAATGCATACCTGTCCGTCATTTAGCTGTTCATTCCTATGTCATACGCTCAAACGTTTTTCATTACATATATTGTCAAGCATATAACATAACCTTAGCTGTAAATTTAAACACACACACACACACAGTGGTACCTTGAGATACGACTTTAATTCGTTCTGTAACCTTTAGGGTGGGACACTATGAGATGCTCAAGTCGCGGTAAACTGGTGGATCGTGGGCAGCCGGCTGATCCGCGTGATTACTCGTATCTCAAATGTTGCTCGTATTTCAAAGCAAAAATCGCTGGCTCGATGGCTTGTATCTCAAAAATCTCGTATGTTAGGGCACTTGTATCTTGAGGTGCCTCAATTTCCTTCTGTTTGAGTGGGGATTCTGATACCGCATTGCTTAGAAGGCTGTTAGGAGGCTAAGTTGACTGCCATCTAGTGAGCCTGAGGTCAATGTCTGACCTTGGCAGGGCTTTGCAGAGAGAATGAGTCCAACTGAAATTTCCCACAATGCCCCGCTCCCATCTGTCTGTATGGAAACACACTTTTCTCCAGGGAGGTCTCAGGTGTCATTTCCCTTTAAATTCACGGGTGCTTCCCAGCTACGTCTTAGCTCAGAGCTCAGAATCCTCTGGTGAGACTATCATCACCCCCACGCCATGACCTGGTCTCTAACCTTTCACTCTGCTCTAACCCAGGCTCTGGCCCTGTGCCTGTTATACACAAACACGGGTATCCATGCACACGCACTATCAAACATGCCATGCATACATGATATTTGAGCGAACGGTTGAGAGATGAATGAGCAGGAGGAGGGAGAAAGAACGGATTGGCACACTACCCAGACCATGTCTCCTCTCTTCTGCCACACGCACTGGGATCGGGAGGCGAGACCATGAAGGAAGACACTCATTCCGAGCCATGAGCGTTCTCTGAACGTTCCTCGGACACCTCTCTGCAGTGATGTAATGACACTATAACCGCTGGGCCATGTCCATGCATTTGGAACCAGCTGGTCCTCAAAATGCACTCCTCATACCGGCACCATCACATTACCTGGAAAATGTTAGAAATGCTCATCCAAACCGGTTTGGCTCAGCGGATAGAGCGTTGGCCTGCATACTGAAGGGCCCAGGTTGGATTCCGGTCAAGGGCATGTACCTTGGTTGCGGGCACATCCCCAGTGGAGGTTGTGCAGGAGGCAGCTGATTGATGTTTCTCGCTCATTGATGTTTCTAGTTCTCTATCCCTCTCCTTTCCTCTCTGTAAAAATTCAGTAAAATATATTAAAAAAAAAAGAATTGCTCATCCTCTACCCCTATTTCAGTCCTGCTGATCCAGAAACTCTCCAAGTGGGCCTGACAGCTTTGCTCCCACAAGCTCTCCAGATGACTCTCAGGCACCCCGAGTTTGAGAACTACCTACCGCTGAGCTCTAGGCCAGTGTGGTCCAGTGGTGGTGCATACCGGGTCCAGGAAATACGGCTGCTGGGAATATGCCTGTCACGTGTCACAGGGCAAGCAGTAGATGTGAACAGGCCCACAGCTTTTCCCAGCAAGTGTTAACTGGAGGTACTTGGCAAGTTTTAATGTTCTATAACTTCCTTAGCAAGCCAGTTTGGCAAAAAGGGGATGTCCCAATCTGTTGATATATTTTACATAGTCTTCCTTGTGAGATTAAAAAAAAAAAAATTATGTGCCGAGGCCGGTTTGGCTCAGTGGATAGAGCGTCGGCCTGCGGACTGAAAGGTCCCAGGTTTGATTCCTGTCGGGGGCATGTACCTTGCTTGCGGGCACAACTCCAGTAGGGGGCGTGCAGGAGGCGGCTGATTGATGCCTCTCTCTCATGGATGTTTCTGACTTTCTATCCCTCTCCCTTCCTCTCTGTAAAAAATCAATAAAATATATTTAAAAAAAATTATGTTAAAGCTCAACAACTCCCTGAGGATCTGACAGGTGAGTCATGGCCGAGCTCCTGCGGGTGCAGGTACCCTGACTCCGGAGCCTGCGCTCTCACATTCTGAGCAGGCCTGCTCCCTGGCACAGGACACTCCGCACTGCCCTCCAGGGTCTGCTTGTTAAATGTCACTTTGTGCGATTGGATTTCCTCAGTCAAAATTGGAGCTAAGCAGTTTTTCTTCTGAGCCATCCCTGACTCTGAATCTAATTTGCAAACAACCAATAGGAAGGTTGCATGTGTTTTCCCTCCCAATGTCTTCACTAGGACAGGGTCTAGAATCACCTATCCCTCCCAATGCCTTAGCTAGGACAGGGTCTAGAACCACCTTTCCTGCCCAATATCTTAGCGAGGACAGGGTTTAGAACAGCTGTTCTCAACCTGTGGATCGAGACCCCTTTGGGGATTGAACAACCCTTTCACAGGTGTCGCTTAAGACCACTGGAAAATGCAGATATTTATATCAGGTTGCATCACAGTAGCAACATTTCATGGTTGGGGGTCACCACCACATGAGGAACTGTATGCAAGGGTCTCAGAAGGTTGAGAACCACTGGTCTAGAACCACCTTTCCCACCCAGTGCCTTAGCTAGGACTGGGTCCTAGAGTCCGTTTTATTAGTACCCAGTCTTTGCCCCGCTCTTCAGGGCAAAACCATTGCTGTTCATGTGGAATTTGAGCTGCCTGTCTTTATAAACTCCCTTTTCACGTCCACGCGGAAACAAGGAGGGGCTTGTTCCTAGTGAGGATTTGCACGTAGCCAGTACCCAGTGAGAATCCCCACATACCCGTCTCAACTTAAATGCGTTAATGGAATGCTGGCATTGGTTCATACAGATAACTTTTCAGTAGGCTCTGGAAATATGCCAATGATGGTATTAAGAACAGTGCTGGAGCCATAACCAGTTTGGCTCAGTGGATAGAGCGTTGGCCTGAGCACTGAAAGGTCCCGGGTTCGATTCTGGTCAAGGGCATGTATCTTGGTGGCGGGCACATCCCCATTGGGGAACGTGCAGGAGGAGGCTGATCGATGTCTCTCTTTCATCGATGTTTCTAACTCTCTATCCCTCTCCCTTCCTCTCTGTAAAAATTAAATAAAATATATATATTTTTTAAAAAAGAACAGGGCTGGAGACCTACTTTACAGCCCAGAATAGGGTGCTAGGGTCTGTTGCATTTGCCTCAAGTCCAGGGGACAGTTCAGGGCCTCAGGGAACCAGCAGCTCATTTTACTAGCACTTCGTTTCTCAAACAGACAAAAAGGAGCTCTTTTTCTCATTGCAAATCTATGAGACAATCTGCCTTTTTTTATTTTCTGAAAATACAACCAGGTTCTACTTAATGAGAAGTTATCCAGTACCACGTCCATCCAAAACAGGGACACCCTTATTCTTGCCAGACTGCATTAAATCCGGTTTTATTTCTGGAAAGAGGTTCAAAAGACAAATTCTGAATCTCAGCCTCCACTTTAAAAGGTCTTGGTGATCCTCACATCTAATACCCCGATGTTTTTCAAATGGGAATTTTGAGCCCAGAAAAGCTCTTTAATTTCTAAGGACACGCGTGAAGTTTGTGGTCAGGTCAGGACTGGATTTCAGCCACCAGACCAGAGGTCTCCTCCTCTCATTTCATTTACTATGAAGTCAAAGAGAATGAGAAGCAAAAACATATGCTCACCCATCACTGGTTTTTCTTCATGGAAATGTTTGTGTTGTATCTTTACTATATTGCAGGGTATTTTTAAGTTTAGTTTTACAGCAATCCTGGGGGGAAATCACGTGATTCCTCAAGAGAAAAGCAATAATAATAATAATTTTTTGAAAAAAATATATTTTATTGATTTGCCACACAGAGGAAAGGAGAGGGATAGAGAGCCAGAAATATCGATGAGAGAGAGATATCAATCAGCCGCCTCCTGCCTGCCCCCTACTGGGGATGTGCCCACAACCAAGGCACATGCCCTTGACTGGAATTGAACCCAAGACCCTTCAGTCTGCAGGCTGATGCTCTATCCACTGAGCCTAACCGGTCTCAGCTATAATAATTATTATATATGTTTTTTATCCCCAAATAACATAACATTCCCCCCCCCCATTTTTTTTAAGAAATCTTCATACACTTCCCTTCTATTGAAGGAATACATAGTAGAATCACCGATTTCAAGACGGGACAAGTGCAAACCAGAATGGTGAAGTGACTTTGTGTGAACAACACAGCACATTATCTATAGGTTTTTAGAGTCTCTCCGAACGCATTACACATCAAATCACAGAGCTCAATTTGCAGAGCAAATTAGTACCATATCTGTTTTATATCAAACATTTAACTGGAGAAAGTCTAGCCCTCTGTTTTGCAGAGGGAATGGGAGCAGTTACGTGCCACGCAAAGTGACTGCTGGAAATTAGATGGGAGATATTACCCGAACTCAATCGCTTGCTAAATACTTGGCGCTTCGTACTTCAATTTGGAAGTTGATTTTGTGACAAGCGGGAGAGTTGCTTTCTGATGGAAAACACTGTGATATGACATCAAATGGGGAGATTGACGTGGGAGAAACTCATTTAAATATGGCTTCAGCTTTTAATCCCCGGAATATTTGAACGATTAAAAAGGAAAGAAGAGGAAAGAAAGAAAAAGAAATAGAAAAAGGATTTTCTGTGCCAAAGAGAGGCTATCTTTTGTTGCGGTTATTCTTTACATGTGTTTTTGTTGGTTTCAGAGAGGAAGGGAGAGGAAGAGAGAGAGAAACATCAGTGATGAGAAAGAATCATTGATGGCTGCCACCTGCATGCCCCTGACTGGGGATCAAGCCTGAAAACTGGGCATGTAGCCTAGTTCATAACTCACAGCTCAACCACCGAGCCATGCCAGCCGGGGTAAAAGCTGCCATTTACGTTTTGTAGAAGAACGTAGGATCAGTGTCAGGAATCTCAAATCGCAAATCAATGCTACAACGCTTCTTGCTGTCTAGATGAAAAAAAACATATATGTATGTAGCTTACATCAGAGCAGTTTGTAAGGTCTACATAGATTGGGAAATGAAGTCTGACCATTCACGTTAATACAGTGGTACCTCGAGATACGAGTTTAATTCGTTCCATAACCTTGAGGCGTGGGAAACTATGATACGCTCGAGTCGTGGTAAACTGATGTGTCGTGTGCAGCCAGCAGATCAGGGCGATGACTCCTATCTCAAATGTTGCTCGTATTTCAAAGCAAAAATCGCTCGCTCAATGGCTCCTTTTACAAAAATCCCGTATGTTAGGGCACTCGTATCTCGAGGTACCACTGTACAACAAAACGGGCTTCAGTGCTACATCAGGGAAATTCAGTCTCACGTGAGGGAGAAATATTCCTAACAGTGAGACAGTGAGACAGGAAGATGATGGTCTAAGGGACTGCCATTCTGTCTGTTGTTTAGTGTTTATCAGGTGCCTACAACATTTACAGAAGATACGCTTTAAAATTGAATCAGTTACAGTTTCTGTCCAAGGAACCTGCAATATTTGCAGAATTGTTGAAACTGAAATGTAGCTTTCCACCTGTGAGAAGTGTCTTGGGGGATGACTGAGTAGGATTAACAAATACCGTGACATCAGAATGGCAATCGTTTTCTGCAAGGCGCTCAGCAACTCTGCTTTGGGGTCTATCAGCACCACAGCCTGTTGACCTTGAACTCCTTCAAGGACTGTGTCTCCCTGGAAATGGGGTTTTGGTCAACTTGTGGGTTATGTGTCCAGACGAAGCCATTGAAAATATCACTATGAGAGAGCAGAATGCGTAGCGATGCAAATATGAACTACTAATAGCCTTAGACACTTGGATAAATGGACTTAAACTTGAGCAACCTTCTTAGGACACTGGAGAACAGGAATAAGAATACTCCCCTGGCCGAGACCGGTTTGGCTCAGTGGATAGAGCGTCGGCTTGGGGACTGAAAGGTCCCAGGTTCGATTCCGGTCGGGGGCATGTACCTTGCTTGTGGGCACATCTCCACAGTGGGGTGTGCAGGAGGCGACTGATTGATGTCTCTCTCTCATCGATGTTTCTGACTTTCTATCTCTCTCCCTTTTTCTCTGTAAAAAATCAATAAAATATATTTTAAAAAAAAGAAAGAAAACATCACTATGAGAGAGCAGAATGCATAGCAGCGCAAATAGGAACTACTAATAGCCTTAGACACTTGGATAAATGGACTTAAACGTAAGCAACCTTCTTAGAACAACAGAGAATAAGAGTAAGAATACTCCCCTGAAGTGTGTCAGTATCAAGGGAACTGGAATAGTAAGAATTGTCGACACTTGTTCTGGAAAATTCCTGCGTTGGCCACACACTGAAATGCTTGCATCACGAGTTTGTTGTTTTGGAACACACATTTGGAAGAGGGGTTTGAAGGGTGGAGACGAGGTTATGTCATGAAATCCATCAGCTTCCATCACTTGCAAGGTATCAGTTTCCATGGACCACATCGTGTGTTCTATTTCATCTCCCTCTCTAGCTCTTTCTCTGAGTGAGAAAAGCTCAGACATCCATTCACTCAGCTGGTCGCGGCTGGGAAGACACAGAAGATCATTGTTCACATGCCATTTTTTTCCACGCAAGGCGCTGTGACTTGCGTCTTCATTTTTCGCATTGTTGTGTGTACAACTGTCGTGATCCCCGAAGGCAGGCTGCACAGTCTGAGTTAGAATGGATGCTCTCCGCGCATCTGCTTCAGGGATCCTGGGGCCGGCACCTGAAGGACACAGCCTGATGCTGATCAACCGGAAATGGACCAGCAGGCTTGGAGAAGGGACCGCAGATGGACCCGAGTCAAAGAACGGGACAGCTCTATAGGTTCGGCGGACAATAAACCGACAGCAGGCAGAAAGAGGCATTGTGGGAACACGCCTCGAAATAAATCCCAGCTAGAACAATGGGCGGGCCCCGAAGAAGTTGCTGTTCCTTTGGGGACCCCTTGTGTAAAACCCGGTTCCATGCCGCACGTGTCACCGAACCCCAGGCTCCTTTAAGGATTTTACATTGTTGAGTCAGGATTACTGAGACTTCCCTTTTCAATGGCCTGCTCCTCATTTGCATCTCTAACGAGGCGGGAGCCCAGCCAGCCTCTTGCTCCTTTGTGTTTGTTTTGCAGGAACTGTTTATTTCTGATAATTACAAATAAATCTCGCTCCCTTTTCTTGCCCAGGACTGAATAAAAGATGTTGAGAGTGTGTTCGCGCTCTGGCTAGAATAACTACCCCCCCCAAAAAAAAAGAGAGAGAAGTGAAATCCAATTAGAACGCCTTCAAAAAATGTAATTAATGTTTTCTTCCCGAGGAGGCTGGTGGTTGCATTTCATTCTGAAACACGCGTCTTCTTTGGAGCTTCTTTGCAGCTCGTCTAAGAGAAGCTTACACCACAGGGAGCGGTGACTCCGAACCGGGACCCATGGCCCGGAGTGTCATGAAAAATGATAGAACTCGGGGGGTGGGGAGTGGGGAAGAGGAGGGGGAAATGTAGGTTAGGAAGAACTAGAGCATCGACTTTAAATTTGATAAAGAAGCTTTCTGATTCATCTTCAAAGACCTCCGAAAACCCAACAAATCTCTCCAAGTGGATTAATTTTAAAGGTCTGTCAGAGGCGAGGCGGCAGTGTGATAAGTGTTTCTGAATTCAACGAAGACTGACACCATTGGAAGCACTGAAGAGCGTTTCAGTGAACACACGCACCGAAAGGCAGAGAATCTGGGTCTCACCTCCTGTAATAGACCACAGTGTGGGGTGGCGGGGCGAGGCGCAACCTCGTTTTGAGTGTTTTTGGAGCAAGATGAATCCAAAAATACTCATTGAAAAGTTCCATTGACATTAAGCCATTTAATCGGGTTTGGGCATGAATGCTGATTGAACATTAAAATCTGACCCTGTTTAAACACAACTCTTATGAAGATGATTTCATTATATTTTACAAGGTTCACAAAGAATAATAGGAGAGCTATCCTGTGTGCTAGGGAAACTGCGACTTTTAACGACCTAATAGATGTACCAGTCTTGAGCTCAAACTGCTATTTCCCCCCCCCCCCTATGGGAATGGCTTTATATTCTTGTGGGTCAATATATTCTGCTTTAGATTGAAACATGAGATGTGCCCTACTAGTGTGGCTCAGTGGTTGAGCAATGACCTAGGAACTAGGCTGTCACAGTTCCACTTCCGGTTAGGGCACATGTCCTGGTTGCCAGCTTGATCCCCAGTGTGGGGCATGCAGGAAGCAGCTGATGAATGAGTCTCTCCCATCATTGATGTTTCTCTCTCTCTCTCCCCCTCTCCTTTACTCTCTAGAACAGTGGTTCTCAACCTGTGGGTACCCACAGGTTGAGAACTGCTAGCAGGGTCGCCTAAGACCATCAGAAAACACGGATATTTATAATTCATAACAGTAGCAAAATTACAGTTATGAAGTACCAACGTAAATAATTTTATGGTTGGGAGCCACTACAACATGAGGAACTGTATTAAAGGGTCAGGCATTAGAAAGGTTGAGAACCACTGCTCTAGAATCAATACACACACACACACACACACACACACACACACACACATACACAAACACACGCAAACAAACTCCTTCAATTACTTACATCTTAGTTGTTGATTAAACTGATGAAAATATCACATTGAAATCAGAATAGATGAGTTTGAGGCTTAGTGGATCTGAGTGACCTTGAAGACACTATTCTGCCTCCTCTCCTAGTCTGTCCATGGGCGGATGCTGTGAAGGTGGCGTAGACCCCAGAAAGTGGAAGCGGTCAAGGGCCTCCTCCATCACAGGATGGGCCCCTCTAGGCACAGCATGAGGAGACCCCCTCATCCATCCTCAGGGCCTTTGGCACAGAAGTGAGCCTCTCACTCGCTGTGTTGATCATGGGAAGAAGGTTTTACTGGGCAGCGAGCACCTTTGATATGAAGCTGATTTAGGTCCTTTCCCTAGGTCCTGGCCCAGAAGACTCCCTCCCCTCTGGCTGTCTCTGGAGGAAAGAAAGGTGGGTTGCCTCCTGAGCACCTCCTTTTGGCTCCGTGAGCACAGCTGCACGGGCCGGCCTTGGCTCCGAACACACTTTCTCCTTTCGCAGGTGCTTAATTAGGATCCTGAAGTTGATTGCTTTCTCTTGACTCAGATCCTACCTCTTTTAGCAAGGGTTTTAAAGAGGCAGGCCTCTTTTTGAACCTTATGCATGTTAAAAAATATATATATCTTTAAAAGGACGATATATTCTAAACCATAGAGGAGTCATGGTATCCTTTCCCCTCATGCCCCTTCTTCTGGGTACCATGAGCCCCTCTTGTCTTTAATTAATTTATTTTGGTTAATCCTAACCCGTGGATATTTTCCCCATTGATTTTTAGAGAGAGTGGAACCGCCGGGGAGAGACACACAGAGAGAAACAAGGATGTGAGAGAAAGACATTGATTGGTTGCCGCCCACTGGGGCTGCCTCCCACGGGGCCAGGGATATATGCTGGTTGGCCAGAATGGAACCCTCTACCCTAACTCTTGCTCAGTGGTTAGGGCTGATGCTCTGACCACTGACCAAACCGACTAGGGCCCCTGCGGTCTTACTGTCTCTTATATATATTTAAAGTGTACACTTTAATGCTTTTTGGTATGTTCACAGAGTTGCACAACTATGTACACAGTCAATTTCAGAAATGTTGATTCCCCCAAATTAACACTCTATTAGCAGTCAGTCCTTCTTTCCCCCAAACTGTACCTCTTAGTCCTTGGAAACAAGTCTCTATAGACTTACTTATTCTGGGCATTTCATAGAAACTAAGTCATATGATAGTCTTGTGAGATTGGCTTTTTTCACTTAGCCTGATGTTTTCAAAGTTCATCCATTGAGAAGCACATATCAGCACTTCATTTTTACAGCTACGCAGTATTACGTTGTATGGCTCTTCATGGACATTGATGTTATTTGTCCTTTTCTTCCATGATGAGTAGTGCTACACAGACAGTCATGCACGGGTTCCTGCGTGGACAGATGTGTCCATTTCTCTTGAGTGTATACCTAGTGGAACCACTGCTTCACATGGTAACTCATGTTTAACCTTCTGAGGAACTAATACAGTGTTTCCCAAACCAACTGATTCATTTTACATCCCCACCAGAGGTGCGTGAGGGTACCAGTTCCTCTCCTTACATACCAGCAGTTGTTGGTTTGTTTTTTTTTGTTGTTGTTGTTGTTTTGTTAATGTTTTTTAAGTTTTATAACTGTAATGCTTACATTTAGGTCTTTGATCCCTTTTGAGTTAATTTTTTTGTATGGTGTGGGGCAGAGGCCCAGCTTTCTTCAATTGTATGCAGATAGCCCTTTGTTCCAGAATAATTATTGAAAAGACTATTCTTGTTCAGTTGTTTTGGCATTTTTGCCCCAAAACAATAAACTGTAAACGTAAGAGTTGATTTCCAAATTCTTAATTCTGTTCCATTGTCTGTGTATTCATTGTCATGCTAGTAGTAAACTGTCTGGATCACCATAGCTTTGTAGTAAGTTTTGAGACTGAGAAGAGCGAATCCTTTAAGTTTTTTCTTCTTTGCTCAAGATTGTTTAGCTAGTCGGGGTTCCTTGAATTTCCACATGGATTTAAGGATCGGTTTACCAATTCCCGAAAATAAGTTAGCTGGAACTTTTGAAGGGATTTAATTGAATTTTTTTATTCAATTTGGAGAATACTGGCATCTTAACAATATTCAATCTTTCAATTCATGAAGAATAGATTCTTTCTACGTATTTACATATTCTTTAATTTTTTTCAACATTTTAGTTCATAGAGTACAAGTCACATTTCTTTTTATTAAATTTAGTTTAATGTATTTTATTTTGAGTGGTAATGTAAATAGAATTATTTTCTTAATTTT
Source organism: Lasiurus borealis (assembly GCA_004026805.1). Taxonomy (NCBI): domain Eukaryota; kingdom Metazoa; phylum Chordata; class Mammalia; order Chiroptera; family Vespertilionidae; genus Lasiurus; species Lasiurus borealis. The sequence continues at coordinate 51,220 of PVJN01003587.1, read as the reverse complement.
ATTCTATTGCTGATATATAGAAATGCAATGATTTTTTTTCCATATTGATGTTGTATTCTGAAATCTTGCTGAACATGGTTATTGAGTCTAATAGTTCCTTAGTGTATTCCTTAGAATTTTCTATATACAAGATCATGTAACCTAAGATAAAGATATTTATTTATTCCTTTCCAATCTGGATGCCTTATATATAATTTTCTGGCATAATTTCTGTGGCTATAGCCTTCACTACAAAACTGAATTGACGTGTTTAAGAGCCCCTTTAACACAGAATGTACTTAACTACACAACTAAACATCAAATCAGGGTGTAGTGAAAGCACAACTAGAGGTCTATATTAGTTATATCCATGTGGATATGTGTATACAGAGCTTGGTGTAAAGCACATACATGTTCTGTCATATTCTAGACATAGAAAAAACCAAATCGCTAAACTATGCCTTCTATTTGCTTCCTAACGGGACTCACCTTTTAAGTCTAGTCTCTCTCCTGGGGGTTGTTGCTTCTAACCACACATAGTATCTGATGTAGGAAGAGTAGTGGCTCCTTTAAAGATGCTAAGTGGAAAATCTTAACTTCAAAAGGAGATGACTTAGAGAGAATACTATGATTTTCTTCACCTTTAAGAGCAATGACCATGGGGAAGATTTGTTTGAAAAGAGGAAGAGCTAGGACCTGTGGGTGCCATTAGAGAGGTGAATTACGACTCAGTGTACGGCCTTCCAAAAACCCACCTATTCACCAGTAGAATGGACTCCTTATGGGTTTGAGACACTTTTCATCAACTCCCTGGTTCACTTCTATAAAGTGAACATGTATACTCAGAAGCATCATGATTTTAAGAATTTAATAAATTTTAATAAAAGGGTGCTGTTATCCCTCAAAGTTACCAAAAGTGGTCTTGGAAATTAATTTAATTTTATAAGACAAGGGCCACCCACCTTTGATCTCTTGGAAAGGACACCTAGATTGGGGGGAGACTTTTCTCTTTGTCAAGAGACCAGCAACTTAAACGGGCCTATTTTCCAGTTAACACATACAAAACAACAGGAAGCTGATGACTCCCCGGGGGTACCCCCTGCCAAAAAGAGGGCAGCCTTGCATGAGGATGCCAGCTTTCCTCCCAGCCCATCTGTTGGGCCTGGCTGAGCTTCCTGCCAATTTAAATGCTTCCTCTTTCCGATGCTTCTGAATCCCCCTTCCCCAGACAGTCCTCCCACCCACGGCAACATCCCACATCCCTCCAGCCCTCTCTGCTGTGCTCCACCTCTGAGCCGGGACACGAAGGTCTGTCTTTTGTATTTACCAAGAAAACGTCTTCCGAGGTTCAAGCGATGCCTTTAGGAGAACGTGGATGCACATTGGCTTTTGTTCTTAATTAGGTTCCTTCCAGGAAAAAGCCTCTGGCCAGTTCATTATCTGGCTTCGTCAGAGCTTGTGTGCTTCATCTAGACACTTTGAAGCAGTGTCTTTACCCATATACCATCTGTATATATAAGATATACCTTTTAATAATACCGGTCAAAGGGAAGGATAGAACATAAGTAGCACAAATAAATTGCTAGTGGGAGAGAGAGAGTGAGAGAGTGAGAGTGAGAGCGAAAGGAGAGAGAGAGAGAGAGAGAGAGAGAGAGAGAGAGAAAGAGAGAGAGAGAGAGAGAGAGAGAGAGGAGAAGCTTTACAGAACTGCAGAGACCAGTACTCTTACTGTCTAGTTACTACTCACTGTGCAGATACCGCTTGCTGTCTAGCTACTATGTAGTTTCTCACCCCAACTCTGCTCCTGGGAGAATGTAAGATTGCTCTTTTGACAGGTCATCAGAAGGTGAGAGACTATGGATGAAATAGCTCTGCTTGTGGGTTCTAAATCTTTAGAAACAACCGCCCCTTCCTGCCTGAAGCATAGTTCCCATACCCAACGCCACAGCAGGACACAGTGCCTCTCTGAACTCTGGGGTCCCCCTTCTTTCACACAAGGCCCCTCTTACTGCCCCTGGCTTCCTCTGGAGCACGAATGCATCTCGTATGTCCTGTTTGCTTGATTGGTTAACTGTTGTCTCCATCGTCAGGGAGTCTAGAACTTTTGCTCAGTTTGGTTGGTTTCTTCCCTTGGTTCTGAGCAGTCAAGGAGACAGTTGGGGGTGTCTGATACTCCCCCAACCCACCTCCATCTCTCTTTGGTTCATTTCTCCCTATATGCTCCACTCTTTCATCTCTACCATCATCTTTGACATCATCATCTAACCTCATGTTTGTTTTGCTTAATGATCATCAATTCTGAGCCTTCTGCATGTTCACCAAGGTCAGGCCAAAGGTATAGTCATACAATGAGCTGTTCCCAGTGTCAGGACCGATGACACCACTCACAGTGGCTGAATGGCAAGTGCTTGTGCAAATGTCACACTTAAGGTTAATACCATGAACCTGACTTTTGATCGGTCTGAATGGTTAGGAGGATCGCCAAACCAATGATAATGAGGACTTATTTTCTAAACCCAATGAGTGAACGCCTCGCTGGAAAAAGCAAACTCTCTGTGTCTTAAAGGAGCATCTGAGGCCCCAGACCCTCTAATGCCCCATGTTTATTTGCCCTGGTGCAGATAGTGGACCCATTGGTGAGGGTTTTCCACCTGTAGCAGTATGTTCCATCGCAAGCATGAACCAGTAACAGGGGCAGGGATGTAGGAGGAAGCAGCCGAGAACTAAGGGAAATGTGTTTCTCTTGGAGGCACTGGGTCCGCCGTTGGAGAGGGATCAGGGTTATGGGGAACGCGGGGAGCGGAGGTTTGGAAACAATCCTCACTTCCCTTAATTGCCTCCTGAGGACGGTGCATAAAGCAAAGTGCGGGTCCCGCTGAGCTCCTCAGGTGGCTGCAGCGACTCCGGAGCGACCATAAAATGACAAATATGGTAGAAACAGCCTCAGCTTGGCGGGGAGCTACACCCACTGAGCCACGAGGGAGGCAGAAGCGCCTGGTGCAAGCCATTTCTTCACAAGACTCCCCAACTTCTCCCGTCCTAATGAGGGGAGGCGAGGGGGCTTCGGAGATGCTCTGAGAGGGAGTATTTATAGGAACCGGGGTGCACCGGCCCGCCCCCTTATGTAACACTGCCCCGCTCCCTCAGTGCACGGGATGAATAATTTACCAAAAGGCACATGTAAGTGTCTCTTTATTATTCATTATAATGAACTGAGACTGGAGTAATTCTCCACTCTGCTGCAATCCCCGGGGGCTTAACTTAACCAGACTGCGCTGGCTTCCCACACTTAATTTGAGTGGAAGGAAACACTCATCCCTCCAGACGTGAGTCCTGAGTCGGGCTTGTGGCCATTGAGGTGAGCCTGGGAGCAGGCAAGTGGGAGGGCGGACCCACTGCTGGCAAGGACAGTGCCAGGGCAAGGTGACAGAGCCCCAGGGGCAGGGCCGGTGGGGGCAGGGTGTGGAGTGGACCAGAGGCATCCTCAGAGACTAACAGGGTTTCTCTGCAGTCAGTGGGTGCCCCAGAAAAACAGACTGATTTTCAACACTCACCTGAGGGCAACACAAGAGTGAAAACACTTTCAATAGTCACCGCATCCATTGGGCTTAAAAGAATGGAGTAAATTATACATGTTTCAATCGACCTAAAGATTTTTCTCTCTCTCTCTTTTTTATTTTTTATTTTTTTTCCTTTCCTCCCTCTTTCTTTTCTTTATTTCTCTATACATTTGATGTAAAATCCCTGGCAAGGAAACTCAGCCTTCCCACATTATAATGAATCACTGGGTGTGTAAGGCATACACACCTTCTCAAACCCTCTCAGTAACACGTTTCCATGGAAAGATCCTTCCCCCATACAGAACACTGTAGCTCTACCTGTGTTTTTTTTTTGCACTCGTTCGAGGTATACTATTGTGCACACGTTTCTGCCCCTTACTCAGCTTCCTGAGGAAAGTGCAGGCCAGAGAAATTGGGGTGCTCTCAGGTCAGACTCCCCTTGCTCTTGGTCTCCTCTAAGCATTCCAGAGAGTTCCAGGGGCAAAAACCCCCTTCTTCCTTTCAGAGTGGCAACCTGTGGCGCTGCACTGTGGGCCGTGAAATTACCAATAAGGTCTCTCGGTCGGTCTCTCTCTCTCTCTCTCTCTCTTGCCCTAAACCAGCAACATTTGCAAAAAGTTCCCTGTGACTTGATTGCCCGCAGGGAATCTGCCTCTTTGGGCCTCTCCTGGCCCACGGAAAGATTTTTGCCTGCCTTCCGTTTTCGTTTTTTTAAGGGGAGCTAGCTCGCATAATCTCTATAAAATAAGCCACTCTGCCGGCAGCGATGATTGGTTTATTAAAAATATATAACATCCATTTTTAAACAAACAGAATTGACATGCCGCCGGAGAAGCGCGGTGAGGATGGACAGGCGCTCGGGAGAGACCATGCGGGGTCCTCTCCCATCTGTCCCTGCCCATCTGCCCACGGAACGAGGATTTTTATTTTTAAAATCGCAAATAAGGTTTGGTTCAGATGCGTTGGCTCCTCGGATGAAGACTCACACGTCGTGGCCTCCTGGCTGGCCACTAAGCCACAGTGTCTGCTCCACACTCGAGACAGTGTGCTTGGCTCTATGGCTTGGGATCCAAAGAAGCGGATTTTCCAAACGTTAGAACTGATATAAAATTAACGCCAAGGGAAAGTCAAAATTATTATAATGCTTCGGGCATCATTATTCTTCCGTTTTGAACCGTTCTAGAAATATAATTGCAAACCTCTGCTGATTGTTGACGGTGGCCTCAGAACCTTGACAGCGGTGTTAAAATGATTATATTTTTAATACGCACCACAATCTACCATTTGAAAACCATGAATTAGGTTTATAAATGAGAAAACTGATGCACACCCAGGATCGAGAGTTTTTGTAAATTATAGACCTGTGACTGGAGCTTATATACCTCTTGTTAAAATACGTGTTCTCTTAACCAGTGTATTGCATAAAATTCCTGTCTTGGGGGTTTTAGTATAAAAGCTAATCCATCTTCAGCATATTTTTTTTTTTTTGGTTTTTGGAAAATTAATCAGTCCATTAGCAGCTTCTGATAAGTTTTATCCGTGCCCCAAAGGGGGAGGGAGGGCTTTGCTGTGCCGATTGGGGAAAGAACAATGACCTTGGCCTTTCGGTCTGTCTGCGGGATTCCCTGATCCCTGGCGCTACCTGGGGAAGGTATTTGCAGGGAAATCCACGGTCCTCGCTTCTGCACTGCCAGACCTTCGCTCCCAGGATGCCCAGGCTCCATTCTTCAAAAAGATACCGCGTTCCCCAGACTCTGCTCTTTTAATTTAAAATTTTAATTTATACATTCCCACGGATGAGACTGAGACAGACATGGCCGTGAGTAAATATGTCAGGATCATCGAGTGAATGGAATTAAAGCGGCGTGTGCTGGGGAAGCATTTTAATTTCGCCTTGCTCACTTCTGCGCCAGCTGGAATGAACAAATGGGAAGGCTGGATTGTAAAAGCTGTGTATGTGGGATGGGGGGTGGGGAGGCGGAAGTAAGGACTGGGGAATGGGAGCCACGTGACTGATAAATAATGTGGATCTTTCCGCGTGGCCCTGCGAGGCATCCCTGTCTAGCCATGGGGCAGGTTCTCAAATAGCTGTCTGGGCAGAAGTCAAAGCAAATGTCCTTGTCACCGTTACAGCTCCTCATGGAATTCTGCGCCGAGACAAAGACCAGAGAGGCAAGGGATTTGGGGGATGGAGGAGGGTGAAGGATGGGAAAGGAGAGATTTTTTTATTACTCTTAACTTAAAAGATAATTTTCTTCTTTACCCGCTGGTTCATTGCTTCTGACATGGTTTTGCTGTATGGTGAGCACTACTTTTTAAGACAAAGTCATAAAGAAGAAAGTGGGGGAAAGGAGGCACCCCGAAGCCAAGTGGTGATTCGCGACACCCACAACTTCTCCAGTTCTGCGGGGAGACCCTTTGCTAGCATTGGGGCTCGTCCTTCGTCTACCCTCAAATGCATCCTTACCGCTGCCTCCGAAGAACTGTGTCATCAGCTAGCGATATCTCCTTGGGTGGGGAGTGAGACCCTTGGATTAATTTCCACTTTTCCTATGTGCCTGCAGCATGGGTGCCATCGATGCCCCTTAAAGAAATGGAAGATGTCATTCTGAAACTGCGACCTAGAGTCACCCGTTCCCTTGTGACCCTGTCCCCGGGTCTTCCCATCCTCTCATCCGGTCCAGCGCTTGCAGAGTTTGCATGTGATTGCAGTAAAGTCTCCATCAGCTTGAGCATGGAATGTTCTGGGTGCCCGGTCCTTCCAGACTCCGTGCCGTCCTGTTTAGAGAGGGAGGCTGCCGGGGACAAGGACACCGCTGCCCACGCTGCGGGGCCTGCAGGCCAGCTGAGTTCTCTTTCAGGTGTGCACAATGGTACTGATTGATCTCTCAATTATGTATTTTTAGCAATACGGCACTTTCGCCACCGCTGGTCATTAATCTGGGAACCAGCCCATCAGCCACGGTGTCAACACACTGTGAATGAGGCCTGATAAAAATACAAAGAAGTCAGAGTTCTCTCAATGGCTGGGACTGAGCAGAATCAACCTCCGCCCGAGATGAAACCCGACTGTAGAACTCTATGTAGGTCAAGTACAAAGTACTTCAGAAGAGCGAGAAATTGGGGGGAAAAGCTAAATCCCAGTAGAAGTGATCTACATGTAGGCTGGAAACACACTGGGCTGATTTGCTAGGTGATGCTAAAAATGTGCACCGCGTATTATTTAATTATCTGTCATCCCGCAGAATGGCCTGCCTTGAAATGGGCTTAAACAGCCCGACATCAAATCTCATTCTTCATAGATTTGAAAATACAGAGAGAGAAGGCTTCAGAACTCTTTGGAAAATGATAAGCATATAGATTCCGTATCACTTGCTCAAACTAACACACACACACATCCTGATAAAGGAAGTTGCATTCTGTCCTTCTTTCATTCCACCTCGTTTGCTCAAGGGCCTCATTAAGGCTCCCACTGTATCAAACCCAACAGGTTCTCTTTATCCATCACCTCTTCCTCTCTTCACTTACCCGTTCACTCCATCATGTTTCATTTCTTTAAGCCTGGGCGCGTTCTCTCCCGCTCATCTGGCCTGTTCCAACATTAGATGAACCCAACTATCCATTTTCTGTCTGCCTGCAGCTGAGCAGCTGAGCGGTTCCGGGGAATATGCTCCAAGCTGGCAGAGCCCTGTCACCAGGACTGCAAATGGGGACCTCAGCGCCGCCATGAATCCCAGTACCCCGGTAGCTCTGCTCGCCTTTTTATGCAACATCCATTTCACTTCTTCTTGCATCTGCCTTCCCCTCTCCCTTACTCTCCCATATCCCTTCCCCTGATCAGTTTGGAGAAAATAGAAAGCGTCCCTTACTAGCCTCTTTGCTTTCCCAAAGCCAGGTCCCCACATACATCTGCATTTTCGTTATTTTTCTTCTCTTATTTTTTTTTAAATCTTTATTATTCAGATTATTACATTTGTTTCTCTTTTTTCCCCTCCATAACACCCCTCCACCCAGCTCCCACCCCTCCCTCTGCCCTTAGTTCCCTCCCATTGATCTCATCCATAGGTGTATGATTTTTGTCCAGTCTCTCCCTGTACCCCCTTCACCCCTTTCCCCCTGAGAATTATCAGTCCACTCCCTATGAAGCACTGTTCCTTCCTGCTCTTCACATCCATCCTTTCTCACCTTGACCGTGACTGTTCTCCGTCAGTCATCCCCTTGCTCCCGCCTCATCTAGAGAGGTTCTCATTCAATAATATCAATCTCATTAGTATTTACTTATCTATTGAGTCTAATAAAGTTATCTTCCCAGCATCCTTTGAGCGCACAGAGCAACTTCAGGTGCTGGAAGAAGCCAGCTGGATGATTCATGATTTCCTTCAGATTGTCCCTTTGCCTTTTTGCCTGCCTGTCCTTTCATAGTTATGCCTGTACTTTTCCTTCTATTACCCCTAGATGAATCCTCCCCTCTCCCCCCACAGCCACGCAGCTCACCCCTCTTTGTGGCTGTAAGCAGTGTCCACCTCCTGTGGAGCCATCTTTCCCCAGAAGCCCTCCCTCTGTTTCCTTGACCACACCAGGCGCTCTGTCCTGAGCTGCCTCCTGCCTGGCCGCCTCATGGGGGCGGTGAGGTGTGAGGAGATGCTCTCAGGGTGCAGGCAGGACCCCCACTGTGCGGGGGAGGGGGCCGGAAGCGCCCCCCCTTGCCTGCCGGAGATGCAGCGTGCACCGCCCTGATGGACTCATACATCATCGGTCACGGCTGGAGCCCCCACCTCATCGTCTGCAGCCGATTTTCTGCTTCAGGTGACATGTTTTCAGGACGAGCCGCACCTTCTTTGGTTTTGTGCTAGGCCCTGTGTTTTGCCAGGACCCCCATTCTGCATGCACTTGGTATGTTTCTCTGGAGAGAAAAGGAGCAAACTCTTCCCCTTCATACACACACACACACACACACACACACACACACACTCACTAGCACCCTCTCTGTGCATTAACGTGACTCCCCTGCTGTTAGTGGGGTGCCCCCATCTAGTTCAGTGGTTCTCAGCCTTCCTAATGCCACGCCCCTTTTCGTTGCTACGAAAATAATTTTATGGTTGGGGGGCACCACAACATGAGGAACTGCATTAAAGGGACATGGCATTAGGAAGGTTGAGAACCGCTGATCTAGTTGGATGGTGTAGATGCCACGCATCCTGCAGCCTGCCCAGCCGATACCCGCCCCGCTGAGAAAGCTGCCCCCCATTCCACCTGCCCCCCTCTAAGCAGCCCCAGAGCCTCCCCCTCTCCCACAGACGCCCCAGATCTCTCTCCACCACCACCTTATCAGCAAACATGACCGCTCGCAGGTTATTACTCTTGCTGAGTTTTCCACCATCGGAATCATAAAGTTTTCTCTTCCATAATTTAAGCCCTCGGTAACGCTATGGAGTTGGCTGCATGTGTAATTCAGGGAATCACTGAGTAGTTAAAACTTCCCAGGAGAACAGCTCGGTGCAATTTAAAATACTTTGGGAATCGATCTAAAAATATTTCATTTGGGTTTGCCTTCCCCTCCTTTCCTTTCAAAAAAAAAAAATCCATTTATTATTGGTCTTTGAATTCTCAGAAAGCGAGATCCTCGCTTTTCAAACCGACATTATTAATACATTTTGATACGTGTCGGGTTCGGACCCGAGGTTTAATTGCCTTTCCATTTATGAAAGAAGGCAAATGACAAAATGATAGCACCAAACCAACAACAACCAAAAAAACCCACCGCCACCTAATATTGTGGGTAAATTTAAAGGGGAAGTTGATAAAAAATACATCTGAGGATTTTGACATTCAACTCTATCACCTTTGTCAGCATTTCTTAGATTGAGGACTCTCTGGAAGGCCATTTTTTTTTCTTTCTTTTTTATTAGTTTTCTGAGCATAGTTTATATTCAATACTGTTTTGTACCCAGTGCGGATGATCATCTATCTACAGATGTGTTGATCTCTCTTTCTCTTCAATCTGCATGCGCTGGCCGTGACCTCCACTGGACGTTGTGATTCTGAGGAGGATTGCATGGACTCACGTTAAGGGAGGGCTAGCCATCCTCCATGTGAGGTTGATCTTTATAACCTCATAGGATAAGTAGGGGTCTCATAGAGACATCCTTTCTGCCTGTTTTTTTGTTTTTGTTTTGTTTTTGTGTGTGTGTGTGTGTGTGTGTGTGTGTGTGTGTTTTAATTTGTTTAATCACTCCATTTTCTTGGGAAAATGGAAGACTCCATAAAAGCTCTAAGAATGCTCAGAAAGTAGAAATAAGTGAATGTTGGCTAGAGGATACGATATTCGCAGGCAAAAGCATTTGTTATTCATCTTCAGGCCTCACTCCCAAGCTGTATGTTTCCTTTCACACACAGTTTGAATTATTTAGGAGAATATGACTGGTAAGCCAAGGACAAAGATGGCCTCCCGCACACGGCAAGGAGCACATCCTGAAACACACTTCATCCTGCTGACACCCCCTTATGCCAATCCCCTGGGTTCATTCCTAAGGGACTTTAACTAGGATGCTGCTGTGTGTGTATGTGTGTTTCTGTTGGTATGAATTCTCTCCAGCCTTTCATTTTCGCTTTCTGCAGAAATGGTCATACTTTTACTTACTTATTTTTAAATTTTATTGTATGTTATTGGGGGCAGGCCATTTTAAAGGCCAAGGGCAGAGGTGGGCAGGGACAAGGATCTCAGGATTCTCTGTGGTAGCATTCTTTTTAAAATTTCACATGCAGAAAAATCACAACACTAGGTATAAATCCCCTGACTGTATACCTATATAGACTTTAAAACCCAAAATGATAAATCATTCACATATATAAGCACTCAGGGTAAAAATCTGCACTATTACTTTAGTGATGTTTTATTCACATAAATGTCTACAACATTCACGTGCAGGCCACAGAGGGGCATTTTGTGATCACTCTGTACACAAATGCTCCCAATCCCCGTGGCCCTCTGCATTCCTTACTCTGATATTTTTCACTAATTTTATTCTCTGATAAAATATACATAGTTTCTTATGTACTTTTCTTGTCTCATGGGACATGGTTTTAGGAGCACGCCTCTGCCCCTTTCCTAGCATTTTTAACTCTCAGAATATTGTCTAGTGCACCTTAGTCACTCATAAAATACTAGAGGCCCGGTGCATGACATTTGTGCATGGGGTGTGTCCCTCAGCCCAGCCTGCACCCTCTCCAATCTGGGACACCTCGAGGGATGTCCGACTGCCTGTTTAGGCCTGATCCCAGTAAGATCGGGTCTAAGTGGACAGTCAGACATCCCTCTCACAATCCAGGACTGCTGGCTCCTTACTGCTCTCCTGCCTGCCTTCCTGATTGCCCTTACCCACTTCTACCTGAAAGCCTGATCACCCCTAACACTCCCCTGTCAGCCTGATTAATGCCTAACTGCTCTCCTGCCAGCCTGTTTGCCCCTAACTGCCCTCCCTTGAAGGTCTGGTCACCCCTAACTGCCGTCTCATGCTGGCCATCTTGTGACAACCATCTTGCGTCCACATAGGAGCAGCCATCTTTGACCACATCAGGAAAGCCATCTTGTGTGTTGGATTAATGGTCAATTTTCATATCACCCTTTTATTAAGTAGGAGAATAGAGGCCTGATGCACAGGAGGGGACCAGCTGGTTTGCCCTGAAGCATGTCCCGGATTAGGGTGGGGGCTTCTTTGGGGTGTGGGGCAGCCTGTGTGAGGGGCCTGTGGTGGTTTGCAGGCTGGCCACACCACCCAAGCAGAGGCCCTGGTATCTGGAATTTATCTTCTGTAATTGAAAGTTTGTAGTCTTGAGTAGAGTCAGGCCTCCTGCTCGCTCCTTGGCTGCAGCAATTTTTGTTGGGATTTATTTATCTTCTATAATTGAAACTTTGTAGCTTTAAGTGGAGGCCAAGGCCGGCCAGGGCAGCAGGAAAGCTTGGCTTCTTGCATTGCCAGGGAAACCTAAGCCTCCTACTCTCTCTGTGGCCTCAGCCATTTTTGGTTGGGTTAATTTGCATATTACTCTTTTATTAGATTATTAGCTAGGATTTGTTGTGTGAATCATAGCTCTTTTTTTAAAATATATTTTATTGATTTGTTACAGAGAGGAAGGAAGAGGGACAGAGAATTAGAAACATCAATGGGAGAAAAACATTGATCAGCTGCCTCTTGCACACCTCCTACTGGGGATGTGCTCACAACCAAGGTACATGCCCTTGACCAGAATCGAACCTGGGATCCTTCAGTCTGCAGGCCGTTGCTCTATCTGAGCCAAACCGGTTAGGGCTCATGGCTCTTTTTAATTGTGTATTTTCAGAGGCAAAATGCAAAAACAAAAACAAAAGTAGCAAACATAAATGAAAGCTGGCCGCCTTTCAGGAAGATTTCATTATTTTGATTAAGTTGCAACCTGTCTCCTGTCTAGTTTCTTTAAGGCAGTGCTTCTCAAACATGAGGCTCCAAACCAGCAGTGCTGACCCCACCTGGGAATTTGTGAGAAATGCGAATTCTAAGCCCACCTCAACCCACTGGGTCAGAAGCTCCCAGAAGTCAGACTCAGGGTGATTCTGGTGCACAGTGGTATGAAAAATACTGCTTCAAGGCAGGGATTTCCTCTCACTGTACCTCTCTTCTGGAACAAAACATGTCGACTTGCACTTTAACTCCAACTTCCGTGTTCAGTGGCCTTGGAAATGATACTTTGACTGCAAGGTCTTTTTTCTCTGATGTGTCTCAGGCATTTCCTTACATGTTCCGATTCTTATTCCCATCTCCTCTTCGCACATAGCTATCAGTGCTTTAGGGATTTACAAAATCACTTTCAGATATCTATTTTGTTCTCCTAGCTATTTTATCTCTTATGAGAAAATTAAATTAGTACCATAAATGTGAGGGAAACTGATTGGATAAGGCTAACTAACTCTTATTGGCCTTGTTCCAAGGGTTCTCAAGACACAAGCACTTTCTTTTTTTAAAAAAAAATTTCAATTACAGTTGACATTCAGTGTTATATTATTTGCAGGTGCATAGCCCAGTGGTTAGACATTTATATAACTGGTAAAGTGATTCCCTCCCAATAAGCCTAGTATCTCTTTGACACCATACATAGGTCTGCCAGTTTTACTGATTATATTCCCTAGGGATATACTTTACATTCCATGACTATTTTGTAAGTATCAATAGATTCGCCTTTTTTACCCCCACCTCTTTCAATTTGGCACCCATCAGTTTGTTCTCTTTACCTGTGAGTCTGTTTTATTTGTTCATTTGTTGTTTTTTTTGTTTTTTTTTTAAGATTCCATATATAAATAAAATCATAAAATGTTTATCTTTCTCTAAGTTATTTAACTTAGCTTGATGCCTTCTAGGTCCATCCATGTTGTCACAAATGGCAAGATTTTGATCTTCTAGTGGCAGAATAATATTCCCTTGCATATATGTACCACCTCTTATTTATTCAGTCATCTACCAATGGACACAATCCATATCTTGTCCATTGTAAATAATGCTGCAATAAACATTCAGAGGTGTATATCTTTTCAAATTAGTATTTTGGATTTATTTGTATAGTAAGAAGTAGGATTGCTGGGACACATGGTGGTAATATTTTTAACTTTTTGCGGAACCTCCATACTGATTTTCATAGGCTGCACTAAGTTATAATTCCATGAACAGTGTATGAGAGTTCCCCTTTCTCCACACTCTCTCCAACACTTGTTTGTTGACTTATTGATCATAGCCACTCTGACAGGTGTGAGGTGATATATCATTGTGATTTTAATTTGCATTTCTCTGATGATTAGTGACCTAGAGCATCTTTTTATGTATCTGTTAGCCAATAGTACATGTTTTTTTTGGAAAAGAGTATGTTCAGGTCCTCTGTCCATTTTTAAATCAGATTGGTCTTTGAAGTTGTATGATTTCTAATTCATTATGGGCTTCATCATCGGTGAATGGCTTTTTCCATTCAGTAGGTTGTTGGTTTGTGAAAAAACAACAAAGCAAAACAAACAAACAAACAAAAACCCTTAGTTAGATTTAGTCCCATTTGTTTATTATTTTGTTCCCCTTGCCTTAGGAATCATAGCCAAGAGAATATTATTAACAGCAGTATCAGAGACTTTATTACTTACATTTTCTTCTAGGAGTTTTATGGTTTTTGAGTTTTATATTTAAGTCTTTAGTCCATTTTGAATTTATTCTTATATATGGTTTAAGAAGGTGATGTAGTTGCATTTTTTTTTTTTTTGCATGTATCTGTCCAGGTTTCCCAACATCATTTATTGAATAGACTGTCTTTATTCCATTGTATGGTCTTGCATTCTTTGTCATAGATTACTTGAGTAGATAGGTGTGAGTTTTCTTCTGGCCTCTCTATTCCATTCCATTGACCTTTGTGTCTGCCTTTATGCCAGTACCATGTTGTTTTGAATATTATAGCTTTGTGGTATAGTTTGATATTGCTTAGACCTCTAACTTTGTTCTTCTTTGTTAAGATTTCTTTAGCTATTCTGGGTCTTTTGTGGTTGTCACAAGCATTTCCTTTAGTAGGAGAATATAACAGCCCTCAAGCACAGAAACTGTAGTGCCAGGCTGCCTAAATTGGAGATCCTGCTCTGATAGTACTAGCTGTCGGGTTTGATTGTCTCTGTGCTTCAGTTTCCTCATCTACAAAATGTGGATATATCAAATGATTTAATATATGGAAAGTTTTAAAATTGTGCCAGGCACAGAATAAACACTATATAATTTTAGACATTTCTTGTGATAGAGTTATAATGAGTTGTCTTATCAAGGACTAATAAGAAGGTTTAGCTTGGAATGTAAACATTTTAAATACTTGAAAGAATTTTCAAGAAAACTGCAAGTTGATATTAATGATCTTAAGTTTCCTCTTGGATCCCCTTATTTAACATCAAAAATTGTCCACGCGCTTGTTGGGAATGAGGGTCCAGGACATCCCCATAAACAGCAGGGAAGGAGCTGTGTTTTTTAAACAAATATTTTGTTCAGAGGACAGTAAAAGAGTCCTGTTCTGAGGAAAGAAAGCAAGAAGCAGGGACAGCCCTCCTCTTTCTGACGCACAGAAACACTGAGGAAACCAACTGTCCTCAGCCTGCCCCCTCATAGTGCCAAGTCTCTCTGTCATTCCTCAGGCGCTAGGGCTGTGTGGACGTGGTGATTCAGCTCTGCCCCATTTGAGAGATGTTTTTTATCCATTTATTCCCCTCTATTTGCCTTCCAGGCTTGCTGATGAGACCCAAGTTTGAGATCAGCTAAATTGGTCCCTGGTCATCCATTTGGGGCGTGTCTGACCCTAACCTGGGGGTACATGCGGCTTTCCACAGGCTGCGTGGCCAGGCATGAGAATGTGTTCAGGCCCAGGAAGGTCGATTTGGGTCGACTGTTTCAAAGTCAGCCCCTCCTAGGCGTCTTTGAACTGGTTGCATCCACCTCAACCATCAGTTGTAGGTTGTACAAGGGCATGGTGGATTTAAAATGATACATTTCAAGATCTCAAATGTCCCCAAATCGGCTTGAGAAGGTGCCTGAGATTGTCATTCTAATTCTCCTTTTTGACTGCTTCCACTTCAGTAATTGTCCAGGGGAGAATTTTTCTTTACTTTCTCCCTTTAATAGTCATTTGATAAAGCCTGGTAAAATATTAGCAGTATACTGTCTAGATATTGAGAAATTGAATGAATTTAATGCCGAGTTACAAAGCCCTTTGCAAGTCAGGTATTTTCCAATTCATTGCTTTAAAAGAAATTGAAAGAGGAACTAATTGAATTGTCAGCTGTGCGATCATTAAAATAATTTCTGAAGCTATATTACTCTGCGATTTTTGGCATATGTTTTGGAAAAGGTTCAAAGAATTGAGTGACATTTCTCTACAAGATTTTCATTTCCATATCCTTGCTGAAGTAGGTTCCTTTTAAAGCAAAAAAAAAGGAATAGGAATAGAATTGATCCTTAGCTCTATCTCATTCTAGCAGTGATGGTATTTATCCAGGATATAATTTTAAAAAGCCTCATCAATCCCACTAAGAGCTATATTTCCAGTAAAAGCTTACTCATTACCTTTAATTATTACTTAACAGCATGTACAATATATTTATGTTGTTTTATCAATATTATCCTCGTATTGATAACTCATTCTAAAAGAAAATATTATACTCAGAGCTTTATGGTCACAGACCATAAAGGAAATTTAAATTGATATGTAAATATGATAGCTGTTCAATAACAGATTTTCAAGCATACAATAAATATATCAGGTTAGAATCTTACAGAAGACACACAATGGAAACACAGGTTTACATTTTAAAAAGGAATGGTGCATATTTTATGATTGTTAAGGAAGAGCTCATTTATGAATGTTGAAATAGATAATCATGAGTATCAAATCACTATGGTATTTAAGGGCCGTTAAACATACATACCTATATGCATATACATACTGTCATGTTTTGATTTTTAAGTGTGAATATTCTCCACAGACCCAAAGTGCATTCTTTCCTACTCTAACTGAAATTTTACAAATTCAGTACATGTGCAAGGGCTTACATAATTGGCCCAAATAAGAGAAAGAATATTTGTGTGCACGTGGTCACCTGGATTTGTGTGGGTCTGGGGACCGGAAGACAACTTTTCACCCTGTCTCGGCCCACCATTCACTCCGGGCTGGCTGAGTCCTGGACCTGTACAAGTGGGACTTCAGTGTTGGGTGTTACTCAAATGCAACAGTCCTTACTATAGGATTGCCTTAACCATCATTTACAACCGAGAGGGAGTGAATGAGTCTGTGTGTGTATGTGTGTGTGTGTGTGTGTGTGTGTGTGTGTGTGTATGCTTTTGAAAGCTCAGGCACAAACAGTTAACACAAAGTGTCTGTATGTGCATCTATGTTTGAGAGGAGTAAGACATGGAAGGAGAAGTAATGATCTCGGGGAACCAGGTGTTGGGCGGGGATGGAATGATTAGCTTGGCCCTTAGGCATCTTTGTATTACATTTGTCCACACGTTAAAACATGTTTGTTTTACACATTTAGTTTTTAAAAAATAGCAAATAAAGAGAATAATCTCTTCCTATTTTAATTTCAACGCGCCTGATTATCACACTACCCCTACTGAGCGCTAGGTGGACCTGTACGTGAAAGACCTCAGTAACTGGGAGCTGGCGTTCTTTCTATCCCCTCAACCCACCAGGGAGAGCGCCTCTCTAGACTTGATACTTTCCTTTCCCTGAGAGCTGTCCTCAGGTGCTCCAGTGCCATTCTGTCGCCCTGACCCTGTCAAGCTGGTCGCTTTATGGGGTAAACAGTGGGTGTGCCCTCTCCTCCCCAGCCGGTGTCTTCGTATGCTGCCCATCTTCTGAGCCTGCCAGAAGGATCTCTTGTTGCTCAAATGGGTTCAGACATGGTGAAGGGTGGCAGTGTCTGCTCTCTATCTCCTCACCTGGAGCCACTGGATGCCTTGTCCCCAGGAGGTACACCTCCTCCTTCTGCTGTGACATCTGAGGGCACCCCTGGCTCTGTGCTCAGATACCCCAACTCAGGTTGTGACTAGTGGACCAGCGCATTGAGTTCTCAGTGAGCACAACTCTAACCCTTCAGTCATCTCTTCACTGCAGACCCATCATGATAAAGGGGTTCTTTCTCTGCGTTTTCCTTTTGCATGTTCCTGGCGAACATAGGCATGTGTTCTTCTTGACCAAACAGGCATGTTTATCTCTGCATTAAACTGCCCAGCCGGCAGGTCATACACACCAAAAAGCAAATTCCCTTACCCTCCCATGGCTGGGGAAGGAGGTGAGAGGAGTGAAGATTACCCAGGTCGCCTCAGCCACCCCTTTTTCTCTGGGGGCACAGGGAGAGGGGTGCAAAAAAGAGGAGAACACTGTCCGACCCTCTCTTCCGCCCTCTCTAGAAATCTTGGGGCGCAGTCAGGGTCCCCCCCAAACCCGTTGGCTTTCTCAGGTGAATTTCCCCATCCCCGTTATAAGCCGTTAGGCTGTAGGAGGTACTGGCAGCTTAGGAGTCCGGGGGATTTATCTGCACCCAGGAGGTAAACTCGTTCCATTTGGGGCTCACCACAGGCCGGGTATTTGCTTTGTGGATTATCTGTGACCTATTTGAAATGCTGATCCACTCTCTCCCCCCCTGTGCCCCGGGGCCACTTCTCCCAGGAGGTGCTCCATGTACTCAAGAAATCCAAACTCATTTCCATATCCGCCTCCGGGAGAACTTAGATGGAAAACAAATAGACAGCAGAGAGAGTCGCCGAATAAGTTCCCCGATCGAATAAATGATTTGGCATCCTCGCTTCTTCGGGATGATTCAGGCCACTGCTAACCTATATTTAGGGAAGTTTCATCAATAATTAATTGTGTCTCCTGTGAGCACTGGGTTATGTTATTTTATTCATTCCTTGAAGCACAACCTGTGTACAGTGGTACCTCGAGATATGAGTTTAATTCCTTCTGTAACCTTGAGGCGTGGGAAACTATGAGACGCTCGAGTCGCGGTAAACTGGTGGGTCGTGTGCAGCCGGCAGATCCATGCGATGACTCCTATCTCAACTGTTGCTCGTATTTCAAAGCAAACATCGCTCGCTCGAAGGCTTGTATCTCAAAAAAATCTCGTATGTTAGGGCACTCGTATCTCGAGGTACCACTGTATATGTAATGTGTTTGCTCAACACGCTCTGACTCCCGTTCTCCCCTCTTCTTTCTCCCTTCCCCCATATTCCCTTTCCGTCTTCCCTCTTTCCTTATCCTCCTTCCCACCCCACAGGTGCACCATAGACGACCGAGTCACCCGGGTGGCCTGGCTGAACCGCAGCACCATCCTCTACGCCGGGAACGACAAGTGGTCCATAGATCCTCGTGTGGTCATCCTGGTCAACACCCCGACCCAGTACAGCATCATGATCCAGAACGTGGACGTGTATGACGAGGGCCCGTACACCTGCTCCGTGCAGACGGACAACCACCCCAAGACCTCCCGCGTCCACCTCATCGTGCAAGGTGAGTCCCAGCTCACCTTCTTCTACTCGTGTGTGAAGACAGAAAAAGTCACTTTCCTCTGCAGCAGCGGTTCTCAACCTGGGGGTCGCGACCCCTTTCACAGGGGTCGCCTAAGACCATCGGAAAATGCAGATATTTACATCACGATGCATAACAGTAGCAACATTTCATGGTTGGGGGTCACCACCCCATGCAGAACTGTATGCAAGGGTCGCGGCCTTAGGAAGGTTGAGAACCGCTGCTCTATGGAATCCAGAGGTTGCGGATGAGCCCGGGATTCCTTCTCACCTGCTAGGTTCTGAAAACGCTCAGAGTCTCTCAATTTTATCTCTGATCCTTCACCTCGTTTCAGTGAGTCGTGTGGCATGTGCTGGTTGAGCTCTCTTAAGTGACTTAGTACTTTAGAGCTGGGACCTGGTAGATCTAAAAAATGGATACACTATCCATTTCCGGTACTTAGAGACATAACTATCACGAAAGGATGATGACGATGGTGTGGAGGTCTGTCTTTAAATATCTTCGATATGCTTCGTTTGTTATAAAACGTCCGTGCTAGCAAAGTGGAATCATGTGACTTGGGACTGCTTTTGTGTGAGTGATGGTCCTGCATCTCCCAGGAGGGGTTCTGAGTGCCGTTTCGTGGGGTTCTCCCTGCATCCTTGCTGAGCTGCCACCTCTCTCGTAGCCCCACAGTGCAGCCGAGGTCAAGAGAGCGATTAGTCAAAATTCTATTTCCAGGTCTGTGTCGGAAATACATCTATGTAATTAAAAAGGGGGATTCAATCCCTAAATGTCTCTCTTATTTGCCCTTAAAAAAAAATCAGGATTGGTAAAACCCAGGCACAGTATTTCAGAAATTTTTATTCAAATTTCACTTTGTAGGGGAAAAAAATAGGGCTGTAGGAATGCCAGGATCTTAGATATCAATGATTAAATATTAAAAATTAAAAATATATCTGGAGAGCAGTTAGGAGAATGTGAGAGCCATTTACAAGTGTTTTGTACTTATTTTGAACTGCTCGGGACTGACTCACTCCCCGCCTCATTACTATGGAA
This sequence comes from Lasiurus borealis, assembly GCA_004026805.1. Lineage (NCBI taxonomy): Eukaryota > Metazoa > Chordata > Mammalia > Chiroptera > Vespertilionidae > Lasiurus > Lasiurus borealis. The sequence continues at coordinate 31,574 of PVJN01003587.1, read as the reverse complement.
ATAGGTCCTGTCAGGTACTGTCTTGCTTACCCTCCCTTCCTCCCATCCTTCCTCCCTTCCTCCACCCAGTGAGGGATTGACCCGAGCCACCCTCAGAGCCTCCTGCATGGGGACTTGGGACCAAGAACTGACCTCTCAGAAAAAGTCCCTGTGTGCCCAGCTGGTGGGGCTCAGTGGTAGAGCATCGACTTATGAATCAGGAGGTCATGGTTTGATTCCCAGTGAGGGTACATGCCCAGGTTGCCGGCTCTATCTCCAGTAGAGGGTGTGCAGGAGGCAGCTGATCAATTATCCTCTCTCATCATTGATATTTCTCTCTCTCTCCCTCTCTGAAATCAGTAAAATTATATTTTAAAAAGAAGAAGAAGTTCCTGCGTAGGATTCAATCCTTTGTAACTGTTCTTTACCAGCTTCCATCTGCAGTAGATTCAAAGGATTTGTCAGGGTATGAGATGTGAACAGCATCCTCGCTTAATGAATATGGAGTCTCTCGCTCCTGTATTTCCAAAATATATAATTTTGCTCATCTCGTGTGGTCTCATGGGGAGCTTGAGTAGGACTCAGTGTGTCTTCCCTCTTCACCACGCATGCCATTTCGGATGGCCATCCTTTACGCCAGAGCGGCTCTTTGCTAGCATGGCCTCCAGGCCTCTGCCTGAGCCATTTCTAAGGGCCTGTGCTGGGCCAGGGGTCTGCCCCTGCAGTTTCTGTCCCGGCATCCCCGGTGCTGCCCTACTCCGTGACGTCTTGCCTCAGCTCAGCCTCCGTGGCCTTCTCTCCGAGGCTTGCAGACACCCACCCCGGCCTGCCCTGGGATGGATGACTGTACACGCTCTCCCTTCTCCAGCATGTTCCGCCCTGGGGCCTGGCTTGGGATAGTCACTGCTTGCGAGTTACACGTGGCTTCCACCTGGAGATGGAGCCAGCTGTCACACCCACTGCTTCTCCTCAGGGGACAGCGGGCAGCGGGCCACTGGAATGAACTGGGATGCCTGTCACATGTTTTGGGGGAGAGTGAGTTTTCTCTACCCACCCGGCACCTGGCCTTGCTTCCAGAAGAGCTGGAATTCTGGGCATGGAAGTCCACACCTCCGTGGTGCTCTCGTGGCCTTGACAGTCAAGTTATCTCAAAATCCAGAAAGTGAGACACTGGAGTTTACAGGGAACTGCCAGGCAGGGCACAGAAACAGACTCAAAGGAACACGGCTCTCACTTTTCAGGAACTAGGGCAGATGGTGTAACATGCCAAAGTCCACGCAGGCCTTAAAGGGCTCCCAGTGCAGACCTGGGGCTGATGTTCTTGCCGAGGCCCTGGGAGCTACGTCTGGGGGTGGACAGGGGAGCCAGTGGCACTGGCCATGGGCCTCAAAGCATTGGGCCAGAGAGGGTGTGGGAACAGGCATGATGCAGACAGCAGGGGTTCATTCCCGGGGTTCCGTTCCTGCAGACTCCATGTTCAGGCACCTCTTACAGCTCTGGTAGTCTCAGGGGGCCTGTGCCATTCAATTCAGAAAGACCAGGAGAGCGGGGGTTGGGAGAGGAAGCAAGAGAGGAGGGCAAGGCAGTGGAGAGAAGTTTCTGGAACACCTGGCCAACGGTCTAATGGTCTTTACACTTCCTAAGAGGGTAAAAGGAGGAACTCAGCTGTATTCGCTCCCACCCCGGTGAGCAACGGGCGGCTTGCTCCTCCTTCAAAGACCAAGTGACTTTCCAGTGGTGGAAGGCGTGACCCCGCCGCTCAATTAGAAAGACATCCAGGGGTCCCCCTCCTTCCCAGCAGCTGTCGGCTCCCGTCCCGTCCACAGATGAATTTTTCAGACTTAGTGTTAGTTCAGGTGAGATAAAGATAATGAAAGTTTCCTAATCCTCTTAAGGAAGATTTATCTGACTGCGGAGAAAGCTTTTGGAGCACAATAAGGCATGTATAAAACTGAGGCCTAATCTGGCCTTTAATTCCAGACTGCTGATGGGTATTGATTTTGCAATGAGGAAAAGGGAAAACTTTCCGAGCTGCGACTTGTCTGTTTAGGGGAAGAAAAAAAAAAAGATGTTTATTTGTCATCTGTCCATTAGAGGAGGTTAGAATCTCATCACCTCTGCCAACCAAAGGCTGGCAGAGACTGGGGAATCGCCCCTTAGTGCCTTGGCTTTGTCACTCTAGCTGCTGGGATGGGGGGGGGGAGGGGGACTAAGAGATACTCCATCACAAACCTCATAGTCTATCCTCATGGCTTTATAACAGTGGTTCTCAACCTGTGGGTCGCAACCCCTTTGGGGGTCAAATCACCCTTTCACAGGGGTCGCCTAAGACTATTGGAGAACACCTATTTCCCATGGTCTTAGGAACCAACACACCGCTCCTCGGTGTAGCAAAGTGTAGCAATGTAGTTTACTGTTGTCATATGAAGACTGTTACCCATGCTACACCACGATTCAAGACAAAATTTCATTTATTTGTCATTAGAAATAAATATTTCACAATATATAATGACATATTGTTTTTGTGATTAATCCCTATGCTTTAATTATGTTCAATTTGTAACAATGAAAATACATCCTGCCTATCAGATATTTACATTATAGTTCATAACAGTAGCAAGATTACAGTGATGAAGTAGCAATGGAAATAATTTTATGGTTGGGGTTCACCACCACATGAGGAGCTGTCTTAAAGGGTCGCGGCATTAGGAAGGTTGAGAACCACTGCTTTATAAGGTGGTCTTTGCCCCGTATCTGATGGAATGAATTCCCAAGTCCTTCCTTGGAAAGGAGCTGCATTCATTAAAATATTGTCACTGGTACCCAAGGCACATCTTGGTCACTGAGGGATCATCTCAAGGCAGCATATGGGAAGGTACCGTATTTTCTAGCGTATAAGACGACTGGGCATATAAGACGACCCCCAACTTTTCCAGTTAAAATATAGAGTTTGGGATATACTCGCCCTATAAGATGACACCCAGCGTATAAGATGACCCCTGACTTTTGAGAAGATTTTCCTGGGTTAAAAAGTCGTCTTATATACCGAAAAATACGGTATGTTAGTGGGAGCTGAGGAAATCCCAGCCAGATGGGTAGGGGTAGGAGAATCAGGCTGCCAGCCCGGTATGAGGTGTGGTAAAGCGAAGAGAAACTGGAGGCCCTAAGACTGACAATGAGGTACTCCCCTCACCAAAAGGTGTGCTGAGCGCGGGCTGTGGATCTACCTGTAGAAAGGAAGACAGCACCTCCAAAGTATATTGTCCAAGAAAGACTGAGAGAATGAATCTTAATGCCTTAAAAGGAGAAAAGTGAAGGGATCATCACCTACATTTTGAATGGGGAAATGACAAAGGCCTCACTCATAACCATGGAGCTGGGATCCTGTGAGTCTATAGAGCAGTGGTTCTCAACCTTCCTAAGGCCGCGACCCTTGCATACAGCTCCTCATGTGGTGGTGACCCCCAACCAGGAAATTTTGCTACTGTTATGCATCCTGATGTAAATATCTGCATTTTCCCCTGGTCTTAGGCGACCCCTGTGAAAGGGTCGTTCGACCCCCAAAGGGGTCGCAACCCACAGGTTGAGAACCGCTGCTATAGAGGACAGCATGAGGCTTGCTAAGTTCAGAGGTGAGTAAACACAAACATCATGCAGTTATCACAGACTAAGGAACAGGTGCAGCTCAAGACCAGTCATGCTGGATTTGCGACCCATCGTGGATTTGCTAGCATGAGAGCGAGTGAGTTTTCTGAGATGCTTCCTATAGAACCGCAGGAACCACGGATTTATGTCTGTCCCCCTCACATCCCGCTGTGTGAAGCTTACTAGACATCCAGTCAGTGTTTGTAAACTGAACCGAAGGACCGGTGACTAAAGCAAGTGAAATGGCACATGAAGGCAGTGATCAGACAGCCCATAAAGCAGAGGTGGGTGAGGACTGGCAGAGACTGTCTAGGGGACGTGGAGTGGACAGTGACCGGGAAGATTGCTGGGAGGGATGGCGGGCTTCCATGTGACAAGCGAAGAGATATGTTACAACAGCGATAACATGAATCCAGGCATCCAGTTAGTACCTTACGACACTGGTCACAGTATTGTCACTTCTGATATTCACCACAAGCCCGGGGAGGCCGCAGGACGATGACGTTACCTCCAGTTTTGCAAATTAGGAACTGCAGCTCCTGGAGAGCAAGACACCCGCCAGGGCCTCCTCTGTAAGTAGCAGAACTGGGTCTCAAACCCCGGCCATGGGACTTCGAGATCAGTGTCCCTCGAGCACACGCACCACCTCCTGCCCAGCACTGCTGAAGTTCTCTCTCTAGCCTAGATCATGGGAAATGTCCAGTTATTCTTCTTCCCTTTGTTTCTTCCCTTTTATACATTGTACAGAAGAAACTGAGGACAGAGCTCAAGGTAGAAAATTAGCATTGCGGGTAGGATGCCAAAACTATAATGAGTAGTATAGAGAGGCAAAGAGAGAGAAACAGAGAGAAGCAAAGGAGAATTAAATTATGAGTAGCTCATCCATACATGTTAAACACTACCTCCTACACACACACACACACACACACACACACACACACACACAGTGGTACCTCGAGATAGGAGTTTAATTCGTTCCGTAACCTTGAGGCGTGGGAAACTATGAGACGCTCGAGTCGAGGTAAACTGGTGGATCCTGTGTAGCCGGCCGATCCGCACGGTTACTCCTCTCTCAACTGTTGCTCGTATTTCAAAGCAAAAATCGCTCACTCGATGGCTTGTATCTCAAAAAATCTCGTATGTTAGGGCACTCGTATCTCGGGTACCACTGTATAGAGATGCAAAGAGAGAGAAACAGAGAAGCAAAGAAGAGAATTAAATTATGAGTAGCTCATTCATACATGTTAAACACTACCTCCTCAATATATATATATATTAGAGAGAAAGGGAGATGGAGAGATAGAAACATCAGTGATGAGAAAGGATCATTGATCAGCTGTCGCCTGCATGCTGAGGATCGACCCCACAACCTGGGCGTATGCTCCAAGCGGGAGTCACACCGTGACCTCCTGGTTCAGAGGTCACTGCTCAACCACTGAATCATGCCGGTGGGGCCACGTTACCTCTTTATCCTATGTACGTACCAAAAACTCAGGCCCTTTGAGAATCCAGGAAATAATTGTTATCCTGCGTGCCATGAATGCTCCAGCATTCTGAAACCACGTGGCTCTCCTGGCGTCGCCTTGGTGGCTGTCATCGTCAGTGGGCAGGAAGAGTGGGTGGACTTTTGCTCCTTGGATGCTGATCTCCTCCATCTGCTCTCTTGGCTTAGTTCAGCAATCTGTTTACTACCCAGTGTTTTCTTTCATGGAATGAACTCCTCTTGCTCAACCCAAGTTTATGGCAGAGCTGGAAATGAATGATGTTCATTTCTCCCATCTGAGGATCCACAGCAAGCTTAAGCCATCTCTGTGCCTGCAAAAGACGGTGGGTCTGCGAGCTTGGAGTCAGCTCAGATGGGACTGATCGGGACCCCAAATTTCACTCAGCAGGGAGAGGAGTCAGGTTTGCAAGTAGCCCATACAGTGGTACCTCGAGATACGAGTGCCCTAACACACAAGATTTTTGAGATACGAGCCATCGAGCAAGCGATTTTTGCTTTGAAATATGAGCAACATTTGAGATAGGAGTCATAGCACGGTTCGGCCGGCTGCACATGACCCACCAGTTTACCTCGACTGGAGCATCTCATAGTTTCCCACGCCTCAAGGTTATTGAACGAATTAAACTCGTATCTCGAGGTACCTCTGTACTCAGATTCTGCTGAGTGCCAGCCAACCACTGCCCTGTGCACAGTAAGCGTGAACCTTATCTCATTTGCTTCTCATACCAACCCTGCTAGCTCAACATCATTTTTTACATTTCACATGTAAGGAAACAGGCTTAGAAAGACTCAAAACTTGCCCCCAAATAGGGCTACTAAAAGGCTTTAACTTCGCTTCATCAACTCATCGCTAGGAAAGAAGCCATCCAAATAAAAATAGGTAAACCACTTTATACACATTTTCTCTTTTGATTTTCCTTCACAAAAGCCCCGGGAAGCAGAACAGAAAGTCACCAAATTCCCAGCAAAGAAAGAGAGAGGCAGAGAGCGGAAGAACAGTAGCGAGTAGGTGGCAAAGCACCTTTTAACGCTACGTGTTTTTTATCCGAGACCCGGTGTTTTGTTCACATAGCAGATTGCTAACTCAGAGCTCAGAAAAAACGCAGGTGAATTTTATTTTTGTGAGAAAAATATAGAAGTTCCAAGGCCCTACTGAGGAGGGTGAATCCTCAGCAGACAGATGCCAGGGTGGGTGGCATGGGCCCAGCTGAGGCTGCGGCCGGGGCAGGGCCTGGCTGGAGGGTACCCAGCAGGCAAGGAACACAGACCTGCCACAGGTCCCCATTTTTCCAAGGACCCGCCTGTTTTCAACTCTGCCTTTGTAACTAACCTCTTGTTTCCGCTATTTCCCCCGTTTCTCCCACATATTATAGACACTTAAATTAACATGTATAATTGTGAGCCTCAAGAAAAGCAGATAGTCAACCTGAAATCAATTTAATTTGTACGGCCTCTGTAGTCACACGTGCTCTTCACAGAGGCAGGGTGGGAAAGTGGCAATAAACAAGAGTGGGCATCAACAAACTCATTCCGCCAGCCTGAGCTGTGCTCCTGATGCCCAGGCTTGGGTCCTAGGGGTGTCTCCTTCGTACTTCTCATCCTGGTGAGGAGTAAACTTCAATGTGACTGAATTCCCTTAGCTACACACATGCACACCTTAATCCTATGTCGTTTATTATTATGAATCATTTTGCCTTTGAAAATAAGGTTCTGAAAAGGGGTCTACAAGTTGTACATCCTGTGTATATGTGCAGAGCAAACACACAGGTCAAAGAGCCCACAGTAGAAAATAAGTGTAAGAACCTTCTGGGCATCATTTCCTTGGTTTCAAAATTAGGGGTGGAATGGATGGGAAATCTCACACACACACACACACACACACACACACACACACACACACAGAAACACTCATACATGTTCAATGAGACCAAAGCAAAATTTGACATCGGATGCACATTGTCAGGGCCCAAGATGGTTGGCCCTTGTGTTTGAGAATCCTGGCTTTGAACATGGCTCTGAATTGGCATGACCATAGAAGTAGCCCATTAACAAACATATTAAATGTTACAAATCCCTTAAAACAAAACAAAACACAATAGCAACGTGTCCTAAATGGGCAGCTATGGGAGACCCCACCACCAAAGGCAGCATCCACCTTGTCTATGTTGTATTTATCACCACATGCTTAGGCTAGATGGCTGCTCACTCTCGGTACCAAAAACATTTCTATTACATAAAGAAGTTCTTTAGAAAAACCTTAAAATTTGTTTATAATTTAGAGTTTCTGGGGAAAGTTGAGATGCAGCCACCTTCTTGTGACAGTGTTGGAAGTCACCCCTCACAGTGTCCCTGGGGGGAGCCCTGGCAAGCAGAGCTGCAAGCTCCCCCTACCCAGCCCCCCACCTCAAGCGACAGAATGGGAGAGACGGCGTGTTCTGATTGGCCAGTGAGAAGACATCAATGACCAGTTAACAACTGTGTTCAGGTCAATTAATTTATATTTGTATTTTGCCAACGAAAAGTTGCCCCGTTAGATTATTGATTCTTTGTCCCCGTATTCAATTTGTTTTTAATTGCACCACTTCTGGGCCAAGCCCTCCCTCCTGGCAAGCTGGCGATAAATCTGCCACCATCGCAACAGTCAACAGTAAATGTGTCTCCTCGTGTCATTATTAATATGTCTCTCCGATGGGTTCATTACCACCGCTAAGAGTTTAGAAGAGCCGCGTGGCACTGTGCCTGGAGGATCCCTTGTCCCAGGGGCGATTTGGTATGAGAGACCCATGTCCTGGGCCTTGCCTGTGTCTGAGCAAAGGGGCCGGGATTTAATTTAATATAACCGGAATGCGCGCCACCTAATCCTCTTTTTATCATAAACAGCTTTAGGGGATATCGTTGGAATAGAGATGTCACCCTCTCTTTCATTTCTTCCCCTTTCCCCACCCTTCTCTTCCTCTTCTTAATTCCTTCTTAATTTCTCTTCGGATAGAACTTCCCTCCATCAAAAACAACATAACAGCTACCTGGATGATCTGAAATCCCCAAGTCACTGTGCTGAGCGTCCCCGGGGATTGGAGTTTTATGTTTGGATTATGGTTGGTTAAAAACAGAGGGGTGTTCGCTCGCCGGTGTGAATATTAACGGAGCGGCACAGATATTGCGCTCAATGTCACCTTAGCTGAGGTCAGTGCGGAAAAGGAATGTGTTCTGTCTTGGAATAGATACCATCATTCATTACAGACCGGTTCCTGGTTCTTGTAGTCGTTTGAATTTTTCAGGGGGAAAGCTGAGATTTTTACGTGAATTTATAGGTTGGCAGCCGAGAACCACTTACCCCAGAAATGCCAAATGAGAAATCTAAATGGAGCAAAGCGTGCTTTCTAACAGCCCTGCAGTGGCCAGAGTCTCAGGCAGCCCGAAGGTTTGCCATTTCCCAGGCACTCGCTGCGCCTGGACAAGAAATTTGGTTTTCCTCAGACAGAGAGCTACCAGTTTTTTGTGTTGTTTTTTTTTTTCAATCATTTAAAAAATATATTTTACTGAGTTTTTACAGAGAGGAAGGGAGAGGAATAGAAAGTCAGAAACATTGATGAGAGAGAGACATAGATCAGCCGCCTCCTGCACGCCCCCTACTGGAGTTGTGCCCACAAGCAAGGTACATGCCCCCACCGGAATCGAACCTGGGACCTTTCAGTCCACAGGCCGACGCTCTATCCCCTGAGCCAAACAGGTCTCGGCAAGCTACCAGTTTTTGCTTCAGGATATAGATTTGATGCTTAATATTAATAACATTTGCCCACATGGCTTCTCTCCTGGGCCAAGTTCTTCAAAGCTGGTCAAACTGAGCTTTCTGAAAGGAAGGTGACAGCTGTGTGTGGGACACCTGTCTTGTCACTTATAGGAGTTTACTAGGAAGTAGCCCAGGGAGGTGGCGGGCAGGGGAATGGGCACTCTGGGGCCAGGATGACTTAGAACAGTGGTTCTCAACCTGTGGGTCACGACCCCTTTGGGGGTCTAACAACCCTTTCACGGGGGTCACCTAAGACCATTGGAAAATGCAGATATTTACATCACGATGCATAACAGTAGCAAAATTTCATGCTTGGGGGTCACCACCACATGAGGAACTGTATCCAAGGGTCGTGGCCTTAGGAAGGTTGAGAACCACTGATTCAGAAGGAGAGAAAAGGTGATAAGGGAGAAACGATGAGAGAGCAGAAAGATGCCGGCCTAAGGCCACAGAGATACAATTGGAGGAAGAGAAGGAAAACAAAGGCAGCAGAGACACATGGAGAGTGAGCAAGGGAACGAAAAAGAGGAGACAGGATCTCAGCCAAGAACTCAGGGACCTGAGGACCATTGAGTTAGGGACACCAGAGATCAAGGTCAGATGCCCTTGGCTCCTGGGGCTCTCTGTGTGGGCTTCTCCAAGACAACCAACTGCGTCTTGATGCCCAGGACTCCCTGTAGCTCTCCACAGTCTGGCCTTGCTTTCCTTCTCCTGGGCTATTGCTCATCCGGTATGTCCCCTACCGGAGGCGGAAGAGACTGTTTAGTGCCATCGTTCATGCAGCTCCTGGATCCCCCTCTCTTCATCTCCCAGCTCTGGGTGCTCCAGCAAGGACAAGTGGTCACATCGCTGGCAACTGATGGTGGAGCTGATGTTTTCCAAGGGCTGTAATATCAGGGTAAACCCAGTAGAAAAGGCGGTATTAATTAATAGCAAACATACAGGGGAAAGAAACTCATTTACTGGGCTGCTACTGGGTTAGAAGTATGCAAACTCTAACTCCTGGTTTGGCTGCTTGCTCTGTGACCGTAAATGAGTTTCTTACCCTGGCGAAGTTTCAGTCTTCATCTGTAAATTGTGGGTAATGAAGTCCACTCCCTTCTTATGATCCTTGCATGGTAAGTGGACAGTGCTCTATACGTTACTGGTTCCTGTAAAAGAAAGATTATTAACATGATTTTGTTTTAGGCTGGTAAGTTAATTTTTAAAATATTTAATTCAGAGAGAGGGAGGGAGAGGGAGAAAAGGATAGAAATATCAATGATGAGAAAGAATCATTGATCAGCTGCCTTTGCATGCAACCCTACTGGGGATCAAACCTATAGTCTAGCCGAGACCGGTTTGGCTCAGTGGATAGAGCGTCTGCCTGTGGACTGAAAGGTCCCAGGTTCGATTCAGGTCAGGGGCATGTACCTTGGTTGCGGGCACATCTCCAGTGTGGGGCGTGCAGGAGCCAGCTGATCGATGTCTCTCTCTCATCGATGTTTCCTACTTTCTATTCCTCTCCCTTCCTCTCTGTAAAAAATCAATAAAATGTATTTTAAAAAAACAAAACAAAACAAAAAAAACCCCTATAGCCTAGTCCTGACTGGGAATCGAACTGTGATCTCTTGGTATCTGGGTAGATGCTCAACTTCCAAGCAATACCAGCTGGACAGGTTAAATTGTTAAATGCCTCTGAGGCTGCATGACAGGCAGGATGATGGGGTGATTCGGGATGATTCCAAACTGCACTAGCCCCCCTTAGCAGGGAAGACTAGGTTTCAAGACCCTGAATGGATGCCTAAACCACAGACATACTGAGGCCTGTATGTTTTCTTGTTCTATAAATACACACCTTGTCTCTTAAAGAAAGCACGTTATAGTTTGTTGGGGTTTCTGTTGGCATCTCCAAATTGCCAGCACCAGTGCCCCTGCGCTTTGGGGTCATTGCTAAGTAAATAAGGGGACTTGAACACAGACACTGAGACAAGGGGCAGCGGGTCGGATAATCTGGATGGCTCCGAAGTGATTGGCTGATGGGAGGATATCTAGCGTGGGACCCGGATGGGATGGAGGAGACAGCACGAGATTGCATCATGCTCTTCAGAACCTTGTGCCATTTAGAACTTATGAATTGTTTAATTCTGGAAATTTCTGCTGAATATTTTCAAACCATGGTCATCCTTGCGTAGCTGAAACCCGGGAAAGCAAAACCACAGATAAGGAGGGATTACTGTGGTTAGAGCTATGAACCTACCTGTTCAAACATTGTTTGAACAAAAAACATACAGCCCTCAGCTCCATATGACTTACAGTAACCTGCATTGGATTTTGTGGACAGTGATAGAAATATGCTGTCGCCTGAATATATGTGAATGCGTGGGTAGTTTCCCCTATCCTTGAACTTGTATGTCATTCTTCTTCTATTTTAAAATATGTCTTTCTTATTTTTTATATTGTTGCCATAATTCTTTTAATCCTGAGGACATACTTAGAGAGAGGAAGATAGATGATAGGTAGGTAGGTAGATAGATAGAAACATTGATGTGAAAGAGAAATGTGGATTGTTTGTCTTCCGTATATGCCCTGACTAGCAGGACCAACCTGCAATCTAGGTATGTGCCCTGAGTGGGAATTGAACCTACAACCTTTTGGTGCCACCAGCTTAGCCACCCTGGCAGGGCTGTGGGCATTATTTTATAGTCTCCTGACCAAGAAGTACTTTTGTAAAAGATATAATTATACTTATTGAGAGAGACTGAAGAGATGAGATAGAGAACTGTGAGACAACAGAGAAATAATCACTCGATCATCATCATAGCTTTCAACAGAGGTTGTGTTTTCCTTGCAACTCCTCCCTCCCTGCATAAGTATGATTTTGACAAAGAAATAAAAATGTAGAGACCTATCTACAATCTACAACCGCATCTTCAAAGAGCTACCACTACATTAGCCGACCTTATAGCTTCCTTTGTAATCAATTTTCTTCATTGCTATCCCATCCAAAATAAGTTAAATTAAATTAAAAGCCTCTGCTTCTGTTTCATAAGGAAAAAAAGAATGTCTGTGGCTGCAGCATTCGGTCCCCAAGTGCCCACTTTAAACACCCCACGGGTCTGAGTGTTAAAGGACAAGGCCCGAGCCGCGGCCGTGGCTAATTCAAAGCGCCACCAGCCAATCACGGAATCTGAGGACGCAGAAATCGCTGCTTGAGGAATAAACCTTCCCAGTCCTTGGTTCCAAAACAGCAGGGCGGCAAGTCGAGGGGACAGGAAAATCAAAGTTCCTTTTTTAAAAAAAAATTATCACACATAGAGGCAAAACGTCTCCGCAGCGGGGAAGAAAGTGGAAAACACACCAAATCAATCACCTTAAAAATAAGGCTTAAAATCCACTCCATCAGAGGCAGGTGGGGAGGGAAGAATGGGCCCAGCAGCCTGAAAGTCTTTTATTAAAAGGCGTTCTGACTGCCATGGCGCAGACAGGAAAACGTAATTAAGGGCGGCCATTAGGAAGACACCCAAAGATTGCTGGGAGAAAGCCTGGGGGTGGGGGGGAGGCAGCACACGCCCTGGCATCTTGCAAAGGAAACACACTTTTTAAAAATATATATATATTATTGATTTTTTATAGAAAGGAAGGGAGAGAGATAGAAAGTCAGAAACATCGATGAGAGAGAGACATCGATCAGCCGCCTCCTGCACGCCCCACTGTGGAGATGTGCCCGCAAGCAAGGTACATGCCCCTGACCGGAATCAAACCCGGGACCTTTCAGTCCGCAAGCCGACGCTCTATCCACTGAGCCAAACCGGTCTCGGCAGGAAACACACTTTGCAAGAGGCCAGGCAGGGGGTGAGGGAGCCTCAGATGGGCCAGCCCTGAGGCCTGGCACCTTGGCAGCTTCCTGCTGTGCCAGAACATGAAGGTATGCGGGCCCGGGAAAGGCACGGGTCAGCATGAAGGCAGGGCCCCCCAGGTGTGGACAGGGTCTCCCCAGCATCAGAGGTCTTTGATTCTGCCCTCAGCCCCTCTTTTGCCACTCTGTCCTTCAGGAACGTACCTGATTATGAGGTGATGTCATTTCAAATCAATGTCCCTTGAGGGTCACTGCAGCGTCTCAGTTGCCCTTCCTTTCCGACATACACTCAGCCCAGGAATGAGCAGCAACGGAGCCCTGGGGAGTGCGCACCCAGCCCACTGGGCGGGAGGCACCAGGCTGCAGCACATTAACCCCTTAATGAAGAGCTTCACTTCCTTTTCTTCTTTTTAAAATATATTTCATTGATTTTTTACAGAGAGGAAGGGAGAGGGATAGAGAGTTAGAAACATCGATGAGAGAGAAACATCGATCAGCTGCCTCCTACACACCCCCAACTGGGGATGTGCCTGCAACCAAGGTACATGCCCTTGAAAGGATTCAAACCTGGGACCTTTCAGTCTGCAGACCAACGCTCTACCCACTGATTCAAACCGGTTTTGACTTTTTTTTTTAAATTCTCACTCAAGGATACTTTTCCATTGATTTTTAGAGAGTGGAAGAGAGAGGGAGAGGCAAAGAGAAGCACCTGTGTGAGAGAGACACGTTGATTTGCTGCCTCCTGCACGTGTCCAGACCAGGGCAAGGAGCCTGCAACCGAGGTACGTGCCCTTGACCGGAATTGAACCCGGGACCCTTCAGTCTGCAGGCTGACACTCTATCCACTGAGCCAAAGAGGCTAAGGCAGAGTTTGACTTCTTATTAGAGGCTCCAGAGACAAGATGCATGTCTGGGGAAGTGCAGGGCTTTTGGGAGGTGGGGCAGTGTGCCGGGCTGGCCCCCGAAGTCAGAGGAAGATGGCGACTACCCCTCACCCCCTTTCATCGTGCCCTGTGGTGCCCACTGTGCCTGCCTGTTTGGTGGCTTCCCTGGAGGTGCTATGCCAGCTCCGACCTTCCAAGTTACACAGGCTGTGTCTCCCTCTGTCACGACGGGCTGCAACCCGTGAGTTACACCTCTGCCTCCCTCAACGTGCAGATGGAGACAGGTTTTCAAATCCGTCTCTCCGTGTAGGGCACAGGACCTAACAGCGGCGAGATGCTCAAAAACACTCATTAACTGTGTCTGGCATGTGATGGGCGATCAATAACTATTCGATAAGAAGGTGGACGAAAACATTTGCTCGAGGGGAATGGAAACGTATCGATTCCGCATGTGTGCGTGTACCCATAAATTGTGCGTTACATGTCACGCAGGTAGAGAGAGCCGTTGTGCGGATCCGGTGGTAACTGCCCATCCGCCCCGGCTCCACCGGCTGTAACTGGATTCTTAAGCCAAGGCGGTTAAGGGCAGTGTTTATCTCCACTCTCGCCTCCCCTGTCTGTAATCTTGCCCTGATGCTGGGTCTCCTCATCCTCTCTCTCCTTGTCCACAGACCAAGCCGCCCACTGCTCTTCACCCATCCGCACCACACTGCCTCCTTCCTGCCTGTTGGTAGAGCTGGCAGGCTAATTCAGTGTGTTGTCCACGCTGGGACTGCAGGACAATCTGGAGGCCATCTATTCTATATATTCTGGTCCTTTCTCTTGTCCTTCGCCACTGTGAGCATCCGTGGATTACCGACAGTGCAAGCAACTGGTGAGAGGTTTCTAGCCGAAACGTCAGCCTCTGTGACCACAGCGACAGAGCTGTATGCACTCGCCTGGCTTCCGGGAGGGGGATCGTGGTTAGGCGTAATGCAATTTGGAACTTGCTCCTATTTTCCTTGGAAACTATTGCCTTGCAGTGATTTTTTTTTGTCTCTGACCGTGTCCATGGTCCCCAGGCCGTAGCTACCTGGAATGTTAACAGCACGCCCCCTGCCGGCTGAGCAGGGCTTGTGGCTTCGTCGTGTCTTGCCCGTGTACAGAGGGCAGTGTTCACATCTCCTCTCCCCGCGTTACTGCTTTCTCCATTCGTCCCCCGCTCCCTTTCCTCTTCGGCCGATGCTTTTCTCTCCTCTCCTGCCTCTTCCTTGATGCTTTCCCTCAAAGCGGGCAGTGCTCCTGGCCCAGAGCACCCCTGTGGGCAAGGCCTCAGTGCCAGGACAGCGGTGGCAGGACATTTGAGTGCCTTGGCATTGCGTTGGCCTGCGAACGGGATGATTCTGGAAGGTTCTCTCTCAGCAGTGAAAGGATGCTGGATTCAGGAATTCAGGTCTCATAGGCACCAGGCAGTCAGAGGGCTGGTGTCGTTGCTGTGTCATTGAAGGTACGCAGGGATGGACCAGCTGTCATCCAGCTGGGCTCCTGTCTCACCTGTGACCACAGCTCCCAGATGTCACCTTGCGCTGAGTTAGGTGAAGAGTTAGGAGGCTGCTTCTCACACCCTGACAGCAAGCGCCCCCACCCCCCACCCCCAAAGCTGCCCTGGTATCTCAGGGAGCCATTTTCTCAGAGCCTCAGCTTCTCTCTTGTAGAAAACCCAGCACATTTCTGCTGAAACACCTTTTCGGAGCACCAGCCTGCTCTTCTGTCACCTGTTGATAGCTTGTTGGGTCCCTGATCTGTTTCATTGCTTCTGAGCATAGTAGGTCCTTTAGGGAGAGCCATGTTACAGCTGCCCTTTCGAAGCAAGGGCCTAGGAATCCCTTTATAGAAAATAGTCCCTTGGTTGTAAGAATACTGTGTGGTGAGTTAAAAGACCTAGAAAGCTACTCCACCCTCCATTATCTGTGCTCTTTGAAGGACATGAATTAACTTTCCTGGATCTATTTCTTGCTCTATATAAAACAGGGAGGCAGAAGTATATGGTCTCTAAAATTCTAGGATTTTATGTCTGAGAGTATGTATTTTGTGAGACATTTATTAGTCCTTCACGGGTGGATCTACTATATTGTAATGTATCCACTGTTTCGTTTGTTCATTCGCCAACTAGTGAATGTCTCTTATGTGACAACGTATTTAATGAGAATTCGTTAAGCATCATCTTTGAACTAGGCACTGTGCTACCTACTGAGGATAAAGTGCTATAATTCATCTCCCTGCCTTTTTAAAAATATATATTTCATTGATTTTTTACAGAGAGGAAGGGATAGAGAGAGAAAGAAGCATCTATGAGAGAGAAACATCGATCAGCTGCTTCCTGCACACCTCCTACTGGGGATGTGCCCACAACCAAGGGACATGCCTCTGACCGGAATCAAACCTGGATCTTTTAGTCCACAGGCTGATGCTCTGTTCACTGAGCCAAACCAGTTAGGCTCTACATGCCTTTTGTAAGGCTATTTCCACACCTCCTCCCACACTTTGGACAGAATTTAAACATTTACATGACTTACCATTGCTTCGAGCAAAGCAGTCCAAGTCTCTCATGGGATCCCTCGTCTGTAGCTGCCTATCCACCCCTAAGGAAAAGAACTCTCTCAGGTTCTGTCCCAGGTAGCCAGTGTTCTGCACCCAATACTTCATGTCTCTTCTAGCCCATCCTACGTCAGGGTCCTGTCATGGATGCTTTCTCTCAAGTGTTCTTCCCTTCCTTCCCCCTAGTCCATGCCTAGAATCTTTCAGAACTTTTCTCAAGCCCCACTCTCTTAGCAGCTTCTCCCAACCTCCTGACTAGGCCAAACCTTTTTAAAACTTGATAATAAATATATCTCTTTTGCTGGACCTTAAGATACATAAGGGTATCTACTGTTTTGTTCCTAGTAACCAATGTAGTTTCCAGCATTTGATAGACACTTGATGAATAAAAGTGATGAAGGAGCAGATGAATGCTCTCAGCCCAGAAAGGGTTGAGACCAAGAGAAGGTTTGGAAGACAGGAACACGAAGACATTAGCAAGATTGGTCTAAGATAAAGAGAAGATACCCCCCACTGAATGAGAGCTTAATTAGTTTACTATTTTATTTTTTTTACTCATTTACCATGAAATCTCTTTCACATGTCACTTCTTTTTTGAAATGTTTGTGATAATAGCATAATGATCAGAATAACATTGAAAAAAAAAAACACCACAGACATACTTAATTCTAGAATATGCCTTTCTTTGAAGGCAAAGGGAAGAAAAACAATATCATTGAGTGATAACTACGAGGCAAGTAATTTCATATGATATTGTGTTTGATACTAAAGTTTCCTTAATAGAGTAGCTCTGGCATTTCTACTACAACCTGGAGAGCTTTAAAAAAGAAATGAAACCCAATCACAGAGCCACCGAGTAATCCCCTGAAGTCACAAATAGGAAAGTCTAGTCTGGAACTTGGTCACTCGGATCGTTAAGTAAGTTTTCTGTCTTGTTAACACCCTTATTCTTCCATTTTCTGAAAATTGGATAGATTGATCATATTAATCAAGCGCATTTAATATCTGAAGAAATGTTTTAACCAAGCTGCCTTAGTTCTGGGCCCCTAGAAAGCATCCTGAGGCTGAGAATAAATGCTGATGTTATTATTTTGGGGGTTGAAATGCAGGACAGGGAGGGTAAAAGGAAGGGGGAGTGAGGGAGAGAAGGACGGGAAGGAATCCAAGGTGATGCTTTATCAGTGCTGGGTACAGATTGGGGATGAACAGTGAACAGGCTAGCTGGCAATTAGCAGGTGTTTCCACACAGCCATGCAGGAAGTCTGCAGACCCTCCTGGAGAGATTGCACCTTGAACCTATCCATGGTATGAAAGAATGGAGAGAGAACTTGCTGGCCTGACTCAGTCTTCACCGCATTGTATGTTTTTGTTTTGTTTCCGGTTTAAGTTTACTCCAGAGGTAATCAACTGCACAGACTTCCGGGTTGCATTGCATCACCTCTGCAGCCACCACTAGGGAAGCCAGATCCTAGTGCCCAAAGGATGGCATTTCATCAGAGGTTGAAAGTGGTAGAGGATCCACAGAGGTTGGGCGTGCAGTTGGTTAGCCTCAGGTGGTGGAACTGAAAGGCCTGCTTGGAGCTGGTCAGCCAGGGCAGAGGGCTGGAAGTCCAGGAGACCAAGAGAATGCGAAAAGCACCACAAGATGCCATACACAAGGCTTTTGGAATGCTGAAATATTTCGTATAGTTAGCTTTTCAACTCTAACCTTCTCTCCCACTGACCAGATGGCAAAAATTGTAAAAGACTAACAGTCTGTCTTGGTGAGGATGGGTATTAACAGCAACATTCAAACACTGCCGTGGAAGTTGACCCAACTTAATGTAAAAAATGGCCTGGTAGTTTCTACTGAATCTAAACATGCATCTATTTTATGCCGCCCACATTTCACTTCTGAATATTTTAACTTCTGGATAGTACATATTATGGTATTCCATTTAGCCTATGTACTAAAAGCCTAATATGCTAAGTGCTCAACCATTCATTTGACTGTTCAATCAGTCTCTATGATGCGCACTGACCACCAGGGGGCAGACGCTCCAACCAGTAGGTTAGCTTGTTGCTGGGATCTGGCCAATCGGGACTGAGCAAGATGGACTGGACACGTCCTGGACCCCTCCCATGGTCTTTCCCCAGCCCCAATCATGCACTGGTGGTGTCCCTCTCATGAACTGGGACCCATCAGGGGATGTTGGAGAACCGGTTTCAGCACAATTCCCACAGGCAGGGCTGAGGGACCCCACCAGTGCACAAATCTGTGCACCAAGCATCTAGTATGAAATGAAAGAGTATCACAACAGTGGTAATTTCTGGAGGTGGTATTAATAGGAAAGGACAGATGGAAACTTTTGAAATGGGGGACTGTTTTATATCTTGATGTGTGTGGTGGTTTACATGAGTGAATACACATACATGAGTTCACTTTGATGTATATTTACACCTATGCTCTTTTCTAACTCAAGGTAATGCCTCAATCACACACACACAGACACACACACACACACACACACACACACACACCAAACCTCTCCCTTCCTGAGTTTTTATGAAAATAGAAAGTCTCAAACTACCAATGGGAAAATATGGATAAAGAGCATCAAAACCCAAACATTCAAACGTGTACATCATAACCTTTTGTTTAGATGTGGAATAAGTTTACCTCTATGGAATCTGTAGACGCTGGAAGAAAAGAAGGGACCATCCATTGTCTCCATCCACATGTAGAGCAATAACTGCTATAATTAAAATGATGGCTTATCAAAGGGAGAACAGACACTTAATTCAAAACATAAGCTCACAAATAGATCATATAGACTGCTAAAAGTTATTTTTCTTTTTGCTCCAAGAAAAATGATGAAAAAAAATTGACTCAGAAAACACACACACACACACACACACACACATACACACGAGGATGGCAAAGCTTTAGTCCAGCAGACAAGCTCACAATTGAAGTCCCTAAAGTGACAAGAGAAGAATCTCAGGGAGAATAACAATGAATGAAGGGGACAGCCATGCTAGAAAGAGGAGTCAGACAAACAAAGACAGCCAAGAAAGAGGGCCTCTCACAAAAGAACCGGGCATGAAAAGAGGAAAGAGAGGTGCCGAGACCCATAAAAAGGCCACCAAAGAAGCAAAAGGTACAAAAGGGAAAAAAAAAGAAAAAAGAAGGACTTGAGTTGAAATATGAAAATAAAAAATATGAAAAGGAAGGGGTGAAACAGCAGAGGGAAAGGCACTAACCCATTGTTCTTTGGAAAAACATGGCTATACTAGAAAATTGATGTTTTCACCATCAGGGGGCTGAGCTGAAGAGGGTCAAGAGGTCAAGCGCCATCCACTGTGCGTGGCTTCTGCCGGGATGGCCCTGGTAGTGCCCACAGGACCTCAAGGAAGAATTCCAGAGACCAGAGAGCGAGATGAGCTTCTGGGATTTCGTAGCTCTGAGATGGAGGTCTCAGGTGCTAGTAAAAGATCTCTCCCCCGCCCTCTCCAAGGAACCATCTTTTGTGTGGGAGGCTCTGGCAGCCTTGTCGTCTATTGATCAAGGTTGAAGGCATTAATCTGATTTAATTGGTGTTAAGATGGGATCTTTATAGAGTAGAAGAAGGAAAAAATCAAAAACCTGAACTTGATATCTATCTAGCTCTGCCTCAGGAGTCTCAGGCAACTTAGTTTATCTCTTGGATGCTCAATTGTAAAATTGGGGATAATGCTCACTCAGGGGATCTTTCAAATGCGATGATCTAGAAGAAAGACTTTTCTTGCAACAGGGAATGCGCTGTAGATATTTTAGTAGCAGTTATGATCCCGTTTTTGTCACTGGAGAAGGTTTGGTGGAGATCTCAGGTCATCTATAATCATAAAAGTATAATATGCTAATTAGAACAGACATCCTTCTAGATGACTTTCCAGATGAAGCCGTGGTGGGTGGGATGAGGGTCAAAGCAGAGGACAAGACCCTTGCACGAATTTCGTGCACCGGGCCTCTAGTTTGCTAATAAAATCCAATGGAGGAAAAACACATATTTT
Source organism: Lasiurus borealis (assembly GCA_004026805.1). Classification (NCBI taxonomy): domain Eukaryota; kingdom Metazoa; phylum Chordata; class Mammalia; order Chiroptera; family Vespertilionidae; genus Lasiurus; species Lasiurus borealis. The sequence continues at coordinate 11,325 of PVJN01003587.1, read as the reverse complement.
TGAAAGGATGTCTTGGGCTTACTGTTGGTTCCAGTAGAGAAAACGCTGGCATCTGTTTCTGAGTGGTGAAACCCAAGATAGCATGCATAAACCCTAGTCTCTGAGAAGTATAACTGCTTATGGATCCTGAAACAGCCCAGGCTGTGAGCATCACTTTGCCTGGGTTCTCAGCTTGCTTGTCTAGCACATTTTGAAGAACAGAACCATTCAAAACAACAACAGCAAAACAGGGCTGATTAATTACTGTAGAAGCTGTTTGGAGAGAAAAAAAAAGAGAAAAGTTGTCCTATTATATTTCTGAAGAAAATAGAACATTTTATTGCTTCTAAAAATTGCTCCCTGGAAAGTGCTTTCCTTGTCTAATTGTTCATAAATTTACCGACAGGTGGTTACAGAGTAGGTGTAACGTTGTTATTTTCATTTGATTATATATACTGTTTTAACAGGAAAATCTGGAAGCGGTGGGCATCGTCTATCACGTGAGGGACCTTGAAAACGCGTGGGTGGCCGCCCCTTCCCCTAGTCTGCCGGGGTCTGATTTCCCTCACGTGGGGTCAAGTCTGAACAGCTATGACCGATTAGCATACATTAAGGAGGTGACAGTCCAAATAAATCTGCTTTTCTACGGTTACTCTTTGGCTTAAAAAAAAAAATAAGATTTAAGAGTAGCTTTTACTTTTCCCTGAAGGATCTGTCACCAGCTTTTATTACCAGTAACAAAACACATTTTAGTGTTTCGATGCGCACTAAAAAGTTGGGATTTGATGACCCTGAGTCGCGCTGGACAGATTGCTCTTTCTGATTTAACATATAGGGGTGCATCTACTTTTAGACTCTTCGCTCTGCAAAGCTAGGGGATATGTCAGCGTTATTTAGCCGATCTGCAGCGCCTCACATTCCGGCTAGATCAGAGCAGGCGTGCAATAAATATTTGCAACTTACTGTTCTAACCATTATTCGTAATTTACTTGCAGGGCTTACTATATCAAGTCATAAAACTATCCTCTCATGAAAATAATAACGTGGTGATTTACATAAAGGCAACCGCAGGCAAATGAGTTCAGCAGCGAGGTTCAAGTGCTTATGAGAACTGAGAGGTAGAAGGAGCATGTATAATTGGCTTCTACCCGCACCTACTAAACTGCTCGTTTCAAAGTCATCATTAACATCCAAGAAGCTGGCCGGGGTCTTGCTTCTCACACTTCATCCCTCAATAGATCTCGCAGATATTTGCCACATTTTCCTTTTATTAATAGCTTTTCCTTTGTTTCTACGAGGTCGCTCACTCCACGTAGTCTTATGTCTCTGGCTACTCCTTCTCATTCTCTTCCAAGGATGCCATTTCCCTGTGTTTAGTTACTTGGATACTTTTCTTTACATTCAAAATCATTGCCTTCATACAGGTTTCTATCACTTCCTACCCAGGCTCCTCCATTCTTCTCTGTGATTTTTTTTTTCCCTCTTCTCTCGCCTCCCTTCAAGACTGGCAGAGTCCCCCTTTCATGTCACTGTATGTTATCTGAGTAGAGAAGCGTCACAGAAGAACCGATGTGGGCTTTTACAGAGTGAGGGCATGAAGAGATAGGCAGTTGAGAAAGTCATCCTGATCTGAGCGGGGCTTGTGACTTCTGTCAGCTCATAACATTTCCTTCTCCACTGAGTCTAAAACCATCCAAACTCTGGTACTACCTCGGAACCACCACCGCGCTCTTCCCATCACCGATTCTCAGCAGTTCCCCTGCCTGTGGCGGAAACACCTCTGTCCGTCCCCTCAGCGCCAGATCAGATGCCCCCTCCTTAGGAAAGCCCTCTTCACTGTGAGGGTGAAGCCCCGTGCCTTGCCCACCTGCTGCCACATCGTATCCTCCACCACTGTTACTGGGCAGCCCCTGCCTGTCCTGTAATTGGCTGCTTGCTATTCTGACTTTAAACTCAGACCAGGAGCTGGCCTGGGATCAAACGTAGAATCTTTTATCTCCATGTACCCGGCACCTAGCCCATTGCCCGTCTCCTCTGAGCTCTCAGCCTGCACTTGTGCCTAAATACTGAGGCAGTGCCAAGGCCATGCCTGCAGACAGCCCTCCCGCTCCTCACTGTGGGCTCCTCTGGAGACCTCAGAGCCCCCGCCTTTCTTTTTTAAATTTTAAATATTTTATTGATTTGTTACAGAGAGGAAGGGAGAAAGATAGAGGGTTAGAAACATCGATGAGAGAGAGACATCAATCAGCTGCCTCTTGCACGTCTCCTACTGGGGATGTGCCCGCAACCAAGGTACATGCCCTTGACCGTAATCGAACTTGGGACCTTCCAGTCCCCAGACTGACGCTCTGTCCACTGAGCCAAACCAGTATTGGCATAGCCCCAGCCTTTCTGAGATGCCCCCACCAGAGCTGCCAGAGCTGTGGACTGCCTTCTCCATCCTGGGCACACTTCACTGTACCACTCAATATATTGCATTTAATTTATGGGTTTACGTAACTGCCTTCATGCAGTTTGTCAGGAAACATTCGTTGAGCTCTTCCTATCAGAGAGGCACCAGGCTGTATGCAGTTGCTTCCTTCAAGGAGCTTATAACCCTTGATATAAATAAAACAAACGATGATTTTAATAGACAATGCATCCTAGGTGTTGTGATAGATGTGTGAACAGGTATAGAGCTCCTTATAGAGACGGCTGAAAGCATTTTACAGAAGGGTTGACGATGAGGAAAGTGGATTAGAGGTAACACAAGCCTCAGCGGGAGAGCAGGCACTGGAGGTATGGAATAGCAAAGCCTGTTGAAGATGCTGTGAGCTCTGATGGCTGGATGGACTGGGATGGGAGGGAGAGATAAAGCCACCTAAAGAGACAGAAGTTGGATGCAATGGGGAGCTAAATGCAAAGATAAGGAATCTGGAAACCACCGAAAGGTTGAAGCTGAAAGAGAAATAGGATTACTGTGACTTAGATTTTGATTTTAAAAATATACGTATCTTATCATGAATGCAGATAAGGTATACGGAAGATATGGGGAAGGGCTGGTGAAAGCTGAAACAGGGGCTTATCTGTCTGAATCCGTTTGTTCTCAGAAATAATGACCTGCTAAGGACTTGTTGACACGGCCTAGATAAATGACTACCTTAAGAAGTGGGCTTAGGGTTCAAATAAACAGGTTCGTTGTATATAAGAAACGTTTTAAGAATGATGTTACTAATCACGCCTCCGAGGCTTTGGATTATATTCACGTTCACATCGGTTCTTTTGCTGAAAATATATCTGGCATATAGAACATTTAAAAGGGAACATTACATATATTCATCTATATCCACATATTATATATATATATATATATATATATATATATATATATATATATATATAACTTTTAGAAAACAACCCTTTTATGATACATCCAAATGATGCACATCACACCTGCCAACACTGAAAAGCTATAAATAGACAGTGAAGTAGAAATCAAGAGAGAAAAATAAGCACATTCATTATATAGCTCTTGCAATTAGGAGATTATTTTGGTGTCAGACTAGAGAGAAATGGTTATTGAGTTGCTTAAAAAACAACGTAGGAACAGGAAATATAAAATATGTAATGACCAGAAAAAAACTATATAGCTCTTGAAACAAAAATAGTTATGGAGGTGATGGGAATTATCTAATAAGTCTAACTCCCCAAGTGACTGGATTGGATAGATTCCATCCGTAGGTAGAATGTACAGGGTCTACAAAGAGGAGGGGCAGGGAGGCATATTCAAACCATATTACTTTAGCAATCTTTACAGCAAGGAGGCCGGGGGTAGGTTTTCTTCTTAGGTTCCTAGTATCAAATAGTCTTGCTTCAGAGCCTCTGTGAGCTCCAGAGTGTGTATGTCGTGATCTCTGCCTTCCATAGTTGACACTACAGTAATGGAGATAGACCGGGCAACAGGATGACTGTGATCAACTGTGACACACAGTTGTGCTCTAAGAAAACAGCACGGCCCTAAAGAGGACAGGGACTCTCTGATGCGCTCCTGGAGGTATTTCGTGAGCAGATTCCAGATAATAGGAGGTGATTTCCTGCCGGTGGAGTTCTGGGAGAAACATTCTCTGCCAAATCCCAGGCCTGAGTATTGGGCCAGCCTCCCAGGATATGCAAAATGCAACACCGGTAATCAAAGAGCATCCGATGTGAAGAGGAGGCTGATGTATTTTATTTTATTTTATTTTATTTTTAAAATATATTTTATTGCCAAGACCGGTTTGGCTCAGTGGATAGAGCGTTGGCCTGGAGACTGAAAGGTCCCTGGTTAGATTCCGTTCGGGGGCATGTACCTTGCTTGCCGGCACATCTCCAGTGTGAGGTGTGCAGGAGGTGGCTGATCGATGTCTCTCTCTCATCAGTGTTTCTGACTTTCTATCCCTCTCTTTTCCTCTCTGTGAAAAATCAATAAGATATATTAATATATGTATGTATATATATATTATTTTTATTGATTTTTTTAATAGGAAGGGAGAAGGATAGAGAGGTAGAAACATCGATGGGAGAGAAACATCGATGAGAGACAAACATCCATCAGCCGCCTCCAGCACACCTCCTACTGGGGATGTGCCTGCAATCAAGGTACATGCCCTTGATCGGAGTCAAACCTGGGACCAATTCTCTATCCACTGAGCCAAACCAGTTAGGGCAGTTGATGCATTTTAGATAAATCATATTAGAGCAAACCTCATCAGAGTGCTTTTTTTAAGAAATGTTTTTTATTGATTTCAGAGAGGAAGGGAGAGGGAGTGATAGAAACATCAACGATGAGAGAGAATTATTGATCAGCTGCCTCCTGCATGCCCCCTCCTAAAGACTGAGCCCATAACCCCGGCGTGTGCCCTGACAAAATCAAACCATGATCATAAGTAACTGCTCAACCATCCAGCCACACTGGCTGGGCCAGGGTTCATTTTTATAACTCTCTGTGGGAGGAGACGTTTGCTAAGCATTAGACAGTGCTGTGAACTGGAGATGGAGCTTGCAGTGGGACTGAAATAATGGGTGGCATTTGGAAAGATGCCAGCAATAAAGACGAAGGAAATTACAGAAACATATTATTTTATTTACATTAGAGACTTTGGCTTGAGTATAAGAAAATAGGGGAGCTCTTTGGAGAATTGCCAGCAGAGGAGGAGCCTGAGGTCAGGCTGTCCCAGGTTTGCAGAAGAGCTGGGAGAAGGGAAGGCAGATCTCATGGGAGGGCACACAGGTAATTATGAGCAAAGTCATGAGTTCAGAGAGAACTAAACAGAGAAGGCGAAGGAGACATGTACGGTTCATCCCACAGGGAAAGTGAGAGGAATGGAAGATGATTTGGATAAGGAGATTGGGAGGGAAATACGACTTTTATACAGTGGTGCCTCGAGATACGAGTTTAATTCGTTCCGTAACCCTGAGGCGTGGGAAACTATGAGACGCTCGAGTTGCGGTAAACTGGTGGGTCGTGTGCAGCCAGCCGACGATCCGCGCGATGACTCCTATCTCAACTGTTGCTCGTATTTCAAAGCAAAACTCGCTCGCTCTATGGCTCGTATTTAAAAAATCTCGTATGTTAGGGCACTCGTATCTCGAGGTACCACTGTACATGGAAACTGTGCAAATGAGTATTTTTCAAAGTCTACTTACAACCTGAAGAAATTGGCAAGGTTGTTCTGTTCACAGAGGAATTTCCTCAATCTTTGTTTTCTGCACTCTGATGCTTGACATCCGGGGCATTGCTGACTTTGGAGGGACTGCCCATTCCAGGATTAGCCAATTCCTAGAGATAATAAACAACTAGCCCACCAGTCAGGACCCCTTCCTATGCACACCCACCAATCCAGAGCCCACACCTACAGCCACCTTCAGTCCGCAGGCCAACATTCTATCCACTGATCCAAACCGGTTAGGGTCAAAGCCACACTTTTTTTATTACACAAATAAAATCTTCTTGTAAAACATCTGAAACACCTAAACATCATCTTTTGTTTTATTTTGCTTTTTCTTTGTTGGCCCCAAGTGCAGCATTGAGTTCATCATATTCTTCAGTTTATGACACTTTTTCATCTTGGCTCTGTGGTTAGTTTTCTATTTTAAACACAACCAGGCAGTCAAGAGAGCTAGAAAAATGTAGTGACTGTGTGTGTGTGTGTATATATATATATATCACAAGCAGAGGCCTAATATCATTATTCTATAAATAGGTAGTAATAATTGACATAAAGAGCAGTGATAGATCATCAAAAGCAAGAATAAATATTTCAATAAGAGGACATAAAAATTTTAATGCAAGCATGTCCACAAAAAAATACCTAATTCATTTATTATAAAGGCATTCCAGGTTTTCCCCACTATTTGGAAGTAGAGAGGTTTCTAGAAGTAAGCCAAAATGAAAGGAATGACAAAGTGAAGAAGCAATTACCCACCGATTATTTGGGAAATTTTTTTTAGTGTTCCCAGTCTCCCAAATAACCAAGCTAATTATCCCAGAGACTCTGGGAAACCACAAATAATACTGAAATACAGTAAGAGCAGGAATCATCTAAGTACATAACCTGCATAAATTAAGAACGCTGTGTGCACAGTATAATTTCACTGATGAAAAAGACTGATTTCTCCTAAAGCAAGAGATAAGAGAACACCAGACTTTACACCCCCGTCCATCTCCACAAGCACTAAGACTTCCCTTTTACCCACTGGCAGATGTGGATCGAAAGAGATCACTTTGCTCCTAGCTGCTCCGATAGTAATTCTGGCAAGACTTTTCAAGACGTTCTCCCTCTGTGTGTAAATAGTATGAATGGTGGATGCCAGGAGGTTAAGCGTAGGCACCCTGCCTGTGTTTTGTTCATTGTGATAGAGAGGCGTAAAGATGGCCAGTTTTACCTAAAACAGAATGTCCTAAGGACTTTCTTGGCTTATCTGATACCATAGGACACATCTTATTATTGGAGTAGATCCCAGTGCACAAATTCGTGCATGGGTAGAGTCTTTCGGTTTGGTTGATGATCAGGCCTGATGGGGGCCTTTTGGCTGCTGGCTGGCTTTCCTTCTGGCTGCTGAAGCTAGGGTCTTCTCTGGCTGCTGGCTGCCAGCCTGACCTTTCTTCATTCTGCGTCACCCCTTGGTGGTCAGCGCACATCATAAAGAGCAATCGAACTCCCAGTCTCCTGATCAAACTCCCAAGGGGACACTTTGCATATTAGCCTTTTATATATATAGATGCTCCAAACACACCAGGATAAAACCCAGGTGCTCACAGACACAGCTGTGGCAGCCTGGTACCGAGACGCTGAATGGTTCCCAGGAAGGAGCGTGGTGAGGCCACACTAGTTTCTCTGTGGGCACATTAGCCTTTATAATGCTTTCTGTAAAACAAACGCCAAGCACTAGTTTTGCTTTTGCCTTTTTTTATAAAATTAAAAACCTACTCCAGATTTCTTTCTGCTAGTGAGAACAGATGCTAATGGACGTCTTTCATAAAAGCTAAGTAGCCTAACATGAACTTCCAAAGAGCAAAACAACCTCATCCTGGAAAGTGGAGTGAAAGGGCACAGTCACGCATTCTTGGTGAGGCGGAAATTCTATTAGAAAGCAATTTGCAATCTGTACCCAAGGCCTTAAGCCAGGGATTACAAGCCTGTTAATTTTGACTAAAGAACTAGCTAAAGATCAAATGTCGAGGTAGAAAGATGTTCATCACATTGTTATTTATGATAGCAAAATAAAAAGAAAAATGATGAGTTATATATGGACACTGCGCTTGTAAGGAGCATTTGGTATTATGAGAGGATGTGTATACAGTGGTACCTCGAGATACGAGTTTAATTCGTTCCGTAAACTTGAGGGGTGGGAAACTATGAGACGCTTGAGTCACAGTAAACTGGTGGGTCGTGTGCAGCCGGCCCATCCGAGCAATTACTCGTATCTCAACTGTTGCTCGTATTTCAAATCAAAAAACGCTCGCTCGAGGGCTCGTATCTCAAAAATCTTGTATGTTAGGGCACTCGTATCTCGAGGTACCACTGTATTTCAATGAGAAGTCAAAGAAGGCATTTCTGTGTGTGTGCGTGTGTTCTCATAGTGAGAGAATATGCTACTAGATACCTCCCAGGATAGATAAAAGAAAGACTGGCAATCCCAGCAGTTGGTGGGGATACACTAGTAGAGCAATTGCAACTCATGTGCATCGCTGATGGGACTAAAAATGCACAATTATTTTGAAAGCATTTGACGTCTCTTATCAACTTCAACCTGCTCTTCTTCCAGGACCTCTAGTTCTGCTCTTTCATATTTAACCAAGTGAAAGAAAAACATGACCACAATGGGATGTATACAAATGTTTATAATGGCTTTATTTCCTGTAACAAAAACAAACTGGGAACAACCCAAATGTACATTCATGGAGGAGGGAGAAATATTTGTGCTATATTCATACAATGAAGTACTACTCAGAAAAACAGAACGAGAGGCCAGCACATACAGTATTGAGAACATTTTCAGAAACATTATGCTAAGTGAAAGGAGCCTGACTCAAGAAGTGAACAGTCTATTATATGAGGCCATACATGTGACATGCAAGTGGGTAAAATTATCCTTGGGAAGTAGAGAGCAGAAGACTGACCACTGAACGAAGAAGGACACAGTGGAACTTGCTAATGGAGCAATCCTTACTTCCGTGAGATGGGGTTACCTGAGGACATACATTTTCTGAAATCTATCAAGTTTTACACTTAAGATTTATGGTATGGAAATTATATTAGTAAAAATATCCTGATGAATTAAAAATGGATTACGTAATTAAATGTTAAGAGAACAAAATAAATTAGACCATATATATGTATATTCTGTATATGTAAAAAAATAAAAATGTATAATACATATATATATATCCTGTTATATATGTGTGGATATATATATATATATATATATATATATATCCCCTGACATTTAGAAAAGATAAAAAAGAAGCCCTCCCAAAAAACTAGTTTTAAACTGAATGATAAGTTTAATCATTGACTCCATTTATTTTAAAAAATTACCCTGTGGCAAAAGCATTATTTCAAGTCAATAGAAGGAAATATATTCCAAATCATAAATAGATAATATCTATAAATAATATAGCACAGGAGATGTATCATCGAATATTTGTTAGGAGCACAAGATCAAATCAATATCACTTTTTCTTTCTTCCTGTCAACACCCAAGACGTCTTCGAGATGCGAAGCCTCTGCCTGTGGCAGGCCACTGAGTCCTGACTTTCATCCAAGTCCACAGTCTGGTGATAAAGCATGTCACTGGAATGGAACATCTGGCGGGCATGCTCACCTGGGCTGAGCTGTTAGGATACTTTCCAACCTGAGAGGGTCCCTCCTGTGAGCATCCCCCTTTTTAAAAAATATATTTTATTAATTTTTTACAGAGAGGGAGGGAGAGAGATAGAGAGTTATAAATATCGATGAGAGAGAAACATCAATCAGCTGCCTCCTGCACACCCCCTACTGGGGATGTGTCCACAACCAAGGTACATGCCCTTGACCGGAATCGAACCTGGGACCTTTCAGTCTGCAGGCTGATGCTCTATCCACCGAGCCAAACCAGTTTCAGCTGTGAGCATCCCTTATGTAGGGACTCTGGGTCCAGCTGTGCAGACAGAGGAGCTCAGGGCATAGTTGGGTCTGTAGACATTTGGGCAGGACCTCGTTGGCCCCTGCTGGAAAATTCTGCTCCTGCAGCTTTTCCAGTGGGAGGAGTTGTGGGGCTGGGGTGCTGGAATTAGATCATAAATTTGTGGAATTGCCATCAAAGCAATATGGGACATTTATGCACTGTTTTATGATTTTCAAAGTTCCTTTGCCTCCATTAACTCCTCAGACCTTCACAGCTCTGTGACATTGGAAGAGCAGGTAATACTATTTCCATGTTAAAGACGAGAACATTGAGATTCCGAAAGATAAAGCGCTCGGTGTAAGGTCAGACATCTTTGAAGCGATAGAGCTGGGACTCAAACTGAGGTCCGCCTCCCTCCTGGGCTACATTACTACCCATGTTTCTCCATCTCTGGGACCATGTAACACCGCCTCAGAGGTGTCCCTTCCTGAAGGGTTCCGTCATGTTCGGCCTGGATGTATCTTACTTCCTTCTGTCTCCTTCCGTCTCCCTCCCTCAGAAAGGCTAGGCCGTCACTCTCCTTCCGTGCGAAATCTATATCTACCCTGTCACACCCGCCTCTCAGTTGTCACTGAGCCAAGCTATGCAAATGCCACCATCTCCACACCTCCGTGTCAGTCCCTGCCTCCGGTGAAGCTGCTGTTCAGAACTGGTCTCCTGCCAACTGCTCAGATGAGCAGGGCGGAGTTTCAGAGAACAGACAGAGACCAGACTATTCAGCCATTTCCACACAGCCCCTCATCCCCAACTTGGATAGTGAGGTGCTCGCCGCGTTGCAAACCTTCCAGGGTGATGAGTTTATTCTGAGCGCCTTCCTGGCAAGCTAGTCTGTTCCTCAGGCACCAGCATCCCAGGGGCGCTGGAGGCTGAGCTCTGAGATCGGATGAAGGGGGACCCGAGGACCCACGTCCTTGCGAAAGATGGTCTTGATCTGGTCAGGAAATCTGTGCAAACACCCAAACACCATGCCTTCCGCTGCAAGGAACAGAACACACAGCTCGTGGTGTTTGAGGAGGGCTGTAGGCAACATCTGTTTCCCTGCCTCGATTCAAAAGAGCTTAACAGACAGACAAGGAGGGAAGAGATGGAGATAAAAATAGCACCTTTGTTTCTGATCAAAATTGGAAGTGGATAATGTGGTTGAAGACTTGAGGCAAATGAGCATTTGGACGCTGGACCTAAGCATTAAATGCCCATGACCTCACTCATGGAGGGAGCTTCAGGCGGCCTGGTCCAGACCTGGCTTCTCCATTGCACAGCACCTGTCTTCTGTGGGAGCGTCACCTCCCCAGAGAAAGGAAAGGCTGCTATTTTCTGATTTATCTTCCTAATATCACTCATCGAATTAAGCTACTCTTCCTCCCGGGTTGGTGAAAGGTGTGGATGGCAGCTCTGAGAAAGGCCAAACATTTCTCTCGTGCAAAAGGAACAGCGGAAGTTAAGGACAAGTGTCTGCTTCCCAGCGACAACTAAAAGAGACCCACACAAGAAAACCTTCATTCTCTCATCCACTCGTGAAAGAAGTCAGAGGGGGAGTGGGAGCCAGGACGCCAAGGGTCGCCTCCGGATGCAGGCTCTCCTGTCATTGCTCGGGGTTTGGCTTTGGTCGCCATGTTGGAACCATCACAGTTAAAACATGGTGGTAGCCCTTGCAGACAA
>PVJN01003586.1:0-99245 GCA_004026805.1 Lasiurus borealis | reverse complement strand
ATTATATAAAGATAAAACTCTGCATAGCATATGAAATTAAATATTATTTGTGGAGATAAAGAAACCAGATAGCCCTGGCCAGTTTTGCTCAGTGGATAGAGCATTAGCCTGAGGACCAAAGGGCCCCAGGTTCAATTCTGGTCAAGGGCACATGCCCAGATTGCAGGCTTGATCCCCATTAGGGGGTGTGCAGGAGGCAGCCAATCACTGATCGTTTCTCATCATTGATGTTTCTATCTCTCTCCTTCTCCCTTTTTCTCTGAAATCAATAAAAATATATTTTAAAAAAGAAGCCATGTAAATTTTTCCACTGTTAAAAAGCTGTTCATGTATCATTTAAAGGAACAATGTGACTATGTCACAAATTGCTAAGGCATTAGAAGTCCATTACATTGAAAGAGTAACATCATTGTTGACTTTAAATATTTATAACAAGGCACAAGCCATATCCTTTGCAACCATTTAAAATAATTATGAACAATTTAGAAGTCCACCTAAAAACATGTATGATTAATTATATGAAAATTTAAAAAATTCTCTTAGACAAAAGGTGAACAAACTTCTAAAAATGACTTAGTAGACAAAAAAAAAAAAAAAAGATAAAGATGGTAACTCCTTTAGAATAATAGTAGTCTTCCAGATGTAATTTTTACTAGATTTCAGGTTCATGCAAAGGAAAGCTAAATTCCTCACAGTGGCCTACAGAGCCCTCCACTATGTCCCCATTTCTCCCTCTCCTACTATTCTTACCATGGATCTGCCTTAGTGATACTGTGCCCCTGGTTAGTCTGCAGACACACTAGACGAGGCCCTGCCCCAGTTGTACATTGCTTATTCCCTCTACTTGAAATACTCTTTCTCCAGATGTCTTCATGGCTTGTTCTGTCCTCTCCTTCAAGTCATTGCCATCTACTCATTAAAGTCCACCTCTCCTATCCCGTGTAAAATCGCCATCTTCACAACACCAACTCTTTTTTGCTATTAGTTACCCCCCCGGCACACAGTACTTTTAACATGCAACATAATTGAGTTATTCATTAAGAATTTGTCTCTAACCACTGAAATGCCAGCACCATGAAAGAAGAGATTTTTTTTTAAATTTCTTTGGCTCACTGCAGTGTCCTCAGCACCTAAAATAGTATTATTACCTAGAACTTAGTAGGCTTTCAATAAAAGATGTTGCATGGATGAATGCAGGTTGTTTCTAAGATTCGCAGCCTGCACATCAAAAGCTACTTTATAAGAAAATAGCAAAACCTCTTATAAATTTCAAAGAAATTTTCTTGTCCCTGTCAGTAGGAACAATGTGAGTTTATCATAATGAACAAAAGAACTAAATAAATGTGCCATATTCATTCCCTATCAGTCATTTTCTATAGATATAAGTTAACCTCACTCCTCATAGGATCATCAAGCAGCTGACACTCATTCCTTCATTCATTCTGTTAGTTAGTTAATTAAGAAACATTTATTCAGCACCAATGGACAACTGTGCTATTGGAACAAAAGTAACTAAGAATATGTTTTTGCCCTATAAGATACCACAGTCTAGCAAAATAGAGCACTTCTTGATTGCAAAAGTATATTTCTTCAAAATGTTTTTTAATTAAAGAATTCTAGTTCTATCCACATTCATCTATAAATTCAATGTACTCCCCCCAAAGAAACATTATTGAAGTCGATAAGGTAATTAAACAGCAACATAGAACAAAAGACCAAGGATTACCAATATATTTAAGAAGAGAAGGAAGAATCTGTATCAATAAGTTCTGTATCTAATGTTCAGTCTTATTATAAAACCATAGTAATTAAAAGTGTGATATTGGCACAGGGATAGGCAAAAGAACACCGAAGCACCATGGAGAGCCCTGCCCATCTGGCACCTTGCAACAGGACAGAAATAGCATCACAGATTAGTGAAGACCCAAACCTTAGTAATATTTAGGAAAAAAATTTAGAGACTATATTTATGATTGTATGGTATGAAAAAGATGTCTTCACAATAGGACTGACACAAACCAGTACATAAAAGAAAAGGTTAATTTACTTTTCCCAAGGTATCATGAGTAAATATAAAAGATAAGCATAGAAAGGAAAGATATATAAAAGAATCAATGATTATTTATAACACATAGTTTATATCAATCAATAAGAAAGATACCCCCCCAAATCAATAAAATGGACAAAGCATAAATGGAGAGATTAAGTTATCCAAGTGACAAACAAATGGAAAAAAGTTCACGCTCAGAAGTGAACAAGAATATTCAAGTTAAATCAATAACAATAAAACATTTAATATTCATGAGATTGGTAAAAATTTAAAAGTCTGATAATGCCAAGTGTTGGAAAGAGTATGAACAAATATAACATAATGTTGATAATGTTATTCCCCTGATTTAATATGCTAGGATGATTAATAAAATAATTTATGAACAACTGAGAAGAGCAATTTGAAAATATGTAATAAATTAAAGATATTCAAACCCTTTGACTTACACTTTTTAGTATATACCTTGGATAAACTCTTGCTTAAGTGCACAGGAATCACATAGAAGTATGACCATTATGAACTCTTAATACAAGGTATTTATAAGAAATAACCAATCAACAAAGGACTGGAAAAATGGTGACTTACGTTCACATGCAATACTATGCAGCAGTTAAATAAATGCATTTGAGCCACATGTGACAAAATGATTAAATTAGGAGAATAAAGTCAAGGCAGAGTAATAGGGACAGCATGATGTCACTTATGAAATGTCAAAAACACACAATTCAATGCTATGTTGCTTATAGTTGTGGAAGTATATAATAAAAATGGATTGCCAAAAGCTACCACAAATTTCAGAAATCCATTACACCCCATATACAAAATATGTTTTGTATATTTGCATTTTCTGGGTAGCTTTTGTCAAGTGGTTGTAAGAATCTAAGACATAAACAGCAGCCATCTTTTCCCTGGGAAATTCTTTCCATATCATGGTTTTAGTGAATATATCCTTTGGATATAAGAATATGTATTGCAATACACAGTTCCACTTTGATGCCCACCCACCACCTATAACTTGACATGTGAAAGACTGAACTCATCCTTCCTCCCAGTACTCACCTGCCCCAGGTTCCTATCTCAGAGAAGGGCTCAGCCATCTAACACAGTTCTCAGGACAGAAGAGGATCTGGTCCCTACCTCCTCCCTCTTCCTCAGTCCCCACATCCAATTAACGAAGTACTCCCAATCCCACTTGTCAAATACTGATTTCAGCCTTCCTTTTCTCTCCATTTCAACTGTGAAACCATGCCCAGGCTTCCTTGAATTCAGACTAGATTATTGCCACAGCCTCCTAGCTACTAACTACTAATCTATTCACTACAAAGCAAATAAAAAGAAATTCTAACCCTGTACATTTCTAATGTAATGTCTCTAACATGAAAATCTTCTCTATGTCCCCAGCTTTAAAAGTTTACAATGGTATCCATTTGTCCTTAAAGGTTGGAATTCTCAATATGGCTACAGGGTTCTTTACAGTATGACTAGAGGCCTGGTGCATGATATTCATGCACTGGGTAGGGGTGGGTCTCTTAGCCCAGCCTTTGCCCTCTCACAGTCCAGGAGCCATGTAATTGATCACCCCAAAGAAGTAGGCCCCGCCCACCCAGCTGGGGCTCCTGAATGGATCACCCCTGCAAAGAGAGGTCCTGCTTACCCACATCAGCCCATCAGTTGGTGGCATGAGCCTCCTTCTGCAGGACAATCATAGGTGATGGCCAGGCCCCTGACCAATTGCATTGCACCCACATTGGCTGGCCTGGCACCAGTGGGTGTCATAGCCTGTTCATCCAGAGGGTTGTCTGGACGGATATTTAGCTGTCTGATCTAATTAGCATATTACCCTTTTATTATTATAGATGTTGGTTTGTCTTTTTCTTCCCCCTCACTTCTCATTTCCCTTTCCTCTTCTGTTCAGAATTCCAGATAAAGTGATTTTTTTTTTCATTCCTTCTGTTTGTTCTGGCCTCTAGGCCTTTGTGCATCTGATACTTATTTACTCACCTCCTCAGCCTTTACCTATTTAGCTCTCATTCTGTGTGTTATTTCTTCTAATTCCTGTCTGAATCCCAGGCCCCTCTTTTGTGGTGCACAGGCCCCAGGACTGAACAACACCAGAGGGAACTATTCACATCATGTTTTATGTGAATGCTGCCCCTGAAATTGTGCAATGCAGTAGTCATGTCTATAACATGTCTATCACAGTGCTAACCAACCACACAGTGTGAAGTGGTTGTCTCCTGACTTGTCTTCCTCACTGCCTCACTAAGTAGACCAGGGACATCACACCTGAGATAAGAAGTCAGTGCATAAAAAAACTTCTGACATTTCACCTTTGTCATGAGGCCATATTAGCACATTCCTCTCCTGATACACCAGAATATCATCTTAGGGAAAGATACTGAGGAAGGGCAGGCCACCTAAGAAAATGAGTACTTTTATTCAAGAGAAAATTCATTTTTCTTAAAAGATACACAGTAAAAGTACATTCCTAAGAAATCTATTCTATATAATAAAGAGGTAATGAGCAAATTAACCATCACTTCCTCACAAGATGGCGGCCTACAACCAGCCTGGCAGGGGAGTTGGTGAAGGATGACTAAATGACTGAACAATCAGTTTGTGTGGGGTGACCAGGCCAGGGTTAGTGAGGGATGACCAAATTATTGAACAAGGAAGCTGCGTGGGGTAACCAAGCCAGTGTGGGGGTGGGGGGTTGTGAAGGGTGACCAGGCCAGCGGGGGGGAGGGAGGGGGAAGGGCAGTTGAGTGACTAGATTGGGAGGATGGCAGTGAGGGTCAACTAGTCTGGTGGGGGGGGCAGTTGGGAGCAACCAGACTAGCAGGGGTGGCAGTTAGGGGCAATGAGGCTGGCATGCAGAGGTACTAAGGAGCTATCAGGCCAACAGGGAGGGCAGTTAAGGTTGACCAGGCAGGCAGGCAGATGAGTGATTAGGAGCCAGCAGTCCAGGATTGTGAGAGGGATGTCGGACTGCTGGTTTAGACCCAGAATCAGGCCTAAACTGGCAGTGGGACATCCCCTGAGGGGTCTCGGATTGGAGAGGGTGCAGGCTGGGTTGAGGAGACCTCTCCCCATGCATGAATTTTGTGCACTGAGCCTCTAGTATATATATAAAACCCTAATATGCAAATAGACCAAACGGTGAAACAACTGAACAACTGAGCAACCTGTTGCTATGATGTGCACTGAGCACCAGGGCGGGTGTGCAGCAGGCAGCAGAGCACAGAACATGGCAGGTGGCAGGATGATGGAGCAGGTGAGTGGGGGTGCCAGACCAAGGCAGGGCACCAGTCGCTGTTACTGGGGTGAGCCTCTGATGGTTACTGACAATTCTTTGCTTCTGCATGCTGTGATTCAGCCTGGTGCCCACACTTGTTGCCAGTGCTGGCCCCACTCGCACCCACTGCCAATGCTGAAGCTGGTGCTCAAATCTGCTGCCAGTGCCCAGTGCCAGCCCTGATTGCTCAGCACTGTCAGTGGGTGCATACAGCTGCTGCCGGCCCCCAGTTGTCCCTCAGGGCTTCTTCATCTCCTCTGTCTCCTGAGGGGTGATTGGGGCCTGCAGCCACCTCTCCCACCTGCTGCCAGCGATGGCTCCGCTTGCACCCACTGCTGGTGCCAGAGCCGCTGCCTGCACCTGCTGCTGGTGCCCGGCGCTGGTCCCATATGCTCGGCATTGTCAGTGGGTGTGAGTGGCAGCTGCCATCCCTGATCTCCCCTGAAGGGTTCTCCACCTTTCCCTGCACCTGAGGGGTGATTGGGGCAGCAGCTGCCACTCACACCTGATGCTGGCACTGACCTCAATCACTCTTAGTGGTCAGTGGGTGCGAGACAGGCCAGTGTCATCCGTGCATGGGAGCAGAGGAGGCTGGAGTAGGGCTGCAGGCAGAGAGGGGGCCTCAGCGGATGCAGCTGGGTAGGGGTGCTGAGGATGGGTCAAGACCCACCCCTGTGGCCACAGCAGCGTCGTGGCCCACAGTTCCTTTCAAGGTGCACAAATCCATGCACTGGGCCCTGGTGGAATATACGTTCCATGATTGCCTGTTGTATTTTTGCTTTTTCCTGTTTGGTCCATTGTTGATTTGCTCCCCCTAAGAGAGTGTTTTACTCACAGTAGTCCCTGAAGAAAGGTTTCCTGAGTGAATGAAGTCAAGTTGTTTTATGATTATGGTATTGGACCAAACTTAAACTGAACACGGAGGGTCCATGACAGAGACCGGAAGGGAGCGAGACAAGCATCCATGTTTCCCCATTGTGTTAACTTAGTGCAACCTCTACAGGTGACAGGGTAACAAATTGCGATTAGTTAGCACTAGTCAGCTTTGTAAGATTTTTTTTTAATTCATTTGGGGACAAGGCAGGGGAAGAAAGGAAAATTTTGGAGGGAGTGGAATCCCCAAAATGATACAATGGATTGCCTGTTTTTTTTAAGGAGTAACATTTCCATAGCACTTCACAGACCCTCCCTTAGAACTTAAGGTTCATAATGCCTGCTACTCACCAGGGATGATGGAGACAGAGGCCATTTCCTTCCCGTCAAGATAAGGAAGAATCTCTCTACCCTAAATAGAGTTCCTGTTGAAATTTCTTTTTATATCTCAAGGGTCAGGCACTGAAAGTTAATTGTCAGAAGCTGTTTATTCTCTTTCAACTGTGTCAATTTTAAAGAAGTTTTCTGTCTATTAGTAAAGAATAAGAAAAACAGAAGGAAAGACATTTTTATGAAATTGGGCTGTGAGGTTCAGGTCTGAGAAACTTTTTTCCACATCACTCTTAGAACTCCATGAGAACATATTGAGGTTCATGGAGATCTATCCAGAAGGTCTACCTCCAGATATTTAGCTACAATTAGGATTGATTTCATCTTTTCTATTGAAGATATCCCTGACCCCAGCCTTTCCTCATTTCCCATTCCAAACTACATGTTTAAGGTCACTCAGTGGTGATACATTTCTTCCCAAATGCAACTGACATCTAAACCAAAGAGATTATAGAATAATGCAATTGCTTGGTCAAATTTCTATTTTTAAACCTGTTTAAACTATGTGACTTTAAACACTGGGAAACCCCTGAATTAGTTTTTTTGCTTTACTTCCACCCACATTAGTATGTGTCAGCTACTGTTAAACAGAGTCCTTTTTAACGTGTGGATCTTGAAAAAATGGATTTCCTTTAGGCAGAATACTCTCTAACAGTTTCAGTGATGGATTACATGTTTGGGAAAATATGATCTTACTTGTTATACCATCATTTAGTACATATTCAATAATATTTCACTCGGTTGATTTGATCTCGGGATAATTTAAAGAGATAAATGAGATAAATAGGTTTCAATGCCAGCTTAAACAAATTCTATTGATATTTATCTGCTGCCTCTGGTAAAATGTATCTCGAGGCAGGGTGATAGAATGACACAGTGTCAAGACTAGTTTTTATTGGCTTTTAAATTGCACTATCTTAGACCAACTGGGGCCTTCCATAAAAACTCATTTTTTCACAGCACCCAAATGTAGCACATCCATTCTCAGGGACGCTGGGAGATGTGGCCATTCCCTGGTGGTGCAAGGAGATGTATTCTTCACTGGTGTCCATAATTGTGAAAAATAAAAACATGTTTATTTTTTCTGGCCTTAATTAAAAAATTGCATAATATTGACGTAGGCGCCCCATCTCTTTAATTCACTTACTTCGATGACACATCATAATGAAGTAATTTAGAAAGCTTTTGCCCAGCTGTAACTCTAGCTGTTTGCAACTGACAGAGATTCTTATACTGAATCTGGTAGCTGAGCTTTAATTTCTATATTAGTCCATCTCCCTGAAGGGTTGATCTTTTTTTTTTTTTTTTTTGCTACAGCTCAAGCTCAAATAAACTGTCTTCCACCTGAATGTTGTTTTAATTATGAAAAAGCAGAGTACAACTTCGTGTAGTCAGTGGTCTTCACAGCATTTGCTATTGTTGATAGTTGCCTGTTTTACACATTAGTTCCAGCTCTTTGTTGGGGAATAAAAAAGCGAAAAAGAACTTAATAGATAAGCACTAAAGAAAATAGATTTCTTCATTTACCTTCTATTTTAAAATCAGTTGCATGAAATTAAGAATAGAGCTACCATACAACCCAGAAAACCCTCTCCAGGTTATATTACCCCTTTCCCCCCCCAAAAAAAAAACACAAAAAAACCCCACAAAACTCATTGTCAAGCTTGATATTGATTGTGTATGTCTCTAGTGATAAATTTCATAAATTATTTTCTCACTATTATATCTCTGGAAGTGACTAGTATACTTAAATTCATTCTGTATAGAATGACAAATTCAATCAGCATAAGGAAATTTCCTTGGAAAAGAAATTTTCCTATGATGTGTGACTATGGAAAACCTCTCCAACAATTTTAAAAAAATACTCATTGAATAGAATTGGGTTCTTCTTTAGATAATATATTAATAAATTAGATCTTAGCTGGCTTTCCTATCTTCTTTAGATAACATATTAATAAATTAGATCTTAGCTGAATTTCTTATGACCTGAGAAGCCACGCAGGATAATCTGGAAAACATCTTCAGCCACAGATAACTGAATGGTCCTGGGGGATGATGAACTGAGAAAGGGAAAACAGGGAAAGGTCACTGACCTAAAATATACAAGGTATAGCCAAAATAAATGTGCTTAGCCAAGATTTTACACACAATGCAAAAAGCAAACAACAACAACAACAAAGATAACGGTTTACTCAATCATTCCATTGTGTCATGGCCATTACCAAAGCTAATACAGAGGTGGAAATATCAATCGCCATTTCCATCACCATGAGATACATAATGATAACTCTTGTCATTTCATAGTACTCTTTCTAAAAGAAACTCTTACCATAGCCATGGCAAGGGAAGTAAATGGTACATGGTTTTTAAGCAGGACCTACAAATAATGAGCAATTGCCTTTCTTGTTAAAATATAAAAATCAATCAGACCATCAAACCTCAGAGGGAAGGTAGGGGAGGGTGGGGGTAATGGGAAGAGATCAACCAAAGGACTCCTATGCATGCTTATAAGCCGAACCACTGGACACAGACACCAGGGGCCTGAGGGCATGAGTCAGCGAGAGGGGTGTGGGAGGGCAATGGGATTTAAGGACACATACGTAATACCTTAAACAATAAATAATAAAATGTAAAATACTTTTTCAAACTACAAACTTACCATGTTTCTTTCCCACAAAGAGAACTAAAATTAAAGTCTTTTAATTTCTCATTTTAAGTAATGGCAAAATTGTTTCTTCAAACTCTCTTATAACAGTAGTAGATTTATGCTTCTTTCTAATGTGATAAATACACTCCCAATTAGATTTTAATAAATTTAATTATTATAATAAATGAAGAGTGACATGCTGAACTTGATTAGCGAAAAACATTAGAGCATATGTATAAAAGAATTTTTATAGAAAAACTCATATTTTCTTTTAAGTATTTAAAAATATCAAAAGAAGCAACTAGTAAGTGGGCTGATATTTCTGAAAATCCAGAGGGGACCACTTAAATATTGTGAAGGTCATGGGTAAACATATAGAAATATCAACCACAACTTTTATCTATTAATTCTTAATAAACTCCTTATAACACCTTATTGTTTCAATGCTAGATTGTTGAAAATTGAACCACACTGGGCAAATACATTTTCAAGTTAGAAAAATATATGAGAAGAATATATTGACTGGGGTAGAAAATTAACAGTAAAATTCAGAATTCCTCACTCCATCTCCATACCATTAAACCACCTAAAAGGTGTTCAAGAAAGCAAATCGTTGACCATGCAAGGAATTCTGCCAAGTCTGGAATCTTTCGCTGTTTCTTTGGGATGAAAAATGAGAGCAGAAAGGCCAAATTAAATGTGGCAGCAAGTTGGTAATGTGCTCATTATCATTTTTTTCTGACAGTGATTTATTCTTGAATCTGTAATGCAGAAGTATAATGACCTTTCTCCAGAATTAGAAGAAAAAGTGTTCTGAGAAAGAAAATACTTACACTTGCTTTCTCTCTAACAAGAAAAACAAAACAAAACAAAACAAAACATAACACCAGGAAATGAGAATGTTTAAATAACACAAATGCTACTATTCAACCCAGTCCCAGGACAGAATACTTGCAAATACTTGATTGGGTGTAATGCTCAAGTTGGAAACACATAATATTGTTTTAAAGAGAGAGTATTTCTAAACACATTTTATGATGGTCTAAAAACAAAATAAAACAAAACAAAAACAACCACTGGCTATAACATCTAGAATCATTTCTTCTAAATTCATGCTAACATAGTAGTATTCTGACCTTTGTCTCCATGTACTTCATAAACAAATGGAAGAAGATGTATATTATGGTATATCATGTAAATGATTATGTGGCATAGCAAGGAATGGTAAAATAAGTGTTATGTATGCTAAAAAGATGCACACACATTTAAAATACTTTAAAATCTCAGAGTATAAAAATCTAAACATGCTTTTTATCATTCTACATTCTCATTTTCATGAATTTATACATGTACATATATCATATTTTGTTGGCACCTCCTTTGTACATTTATTGAATACTAAGCCACGGTGTTACATGAACTAGCACGAAAGGTTGAAACAACACTGCATGCTAGGCATTTTTAACTCATCCTATAGATGAAGAAATTAAATCCAGAGAGGTAAATTGATTTGTCCAAGGTTATCATGTTGAAATAAGAAGTTAATGTTATAAAGGTCTCTAGCTGTATGATGTACTGTTCATTGAATTAATATGTGCTGTTTTTGAGACTCCCCATGTTGATTTCATCTAAGCCTCATAACAACCATATGGTACATCCATCATATTATGAGTTTTCCTACAAAAGTAGAAACCCAACAGAGAAAGGCTAAATAAGGGATCCATCTTTATATGCCATTAAGCACTGGTGTCTCTTCTATAGGTCAATAGAACAAATTTTAAATTCATTTTTCTATATGAAATGTACAACAGCTTCTGCTTCTTGAATTAATTTAATTCAATATCACTATTGTTATTATGATGTGGCATTTTAATGCGTTGGGACTAAGTACAGTTATTATCATGTCCCCAGTAGGTTCTAGGTTTTCAGTGGATACTTTTCTTTGAACTTGATACTCTACCTATTTAGAAAAATCCCTCTTAAGTCTATGGTTCACTGGAATAGACTCTAATGAAAAACAAAAGGCTTAGTGGAGGTCAATTGTTACACTAGGATAGGATAAATATAGCACATTTGCCTACCATTTGCTAATCTGCATGTGGTTTATAATTTCATATATTGTAAACATTAGTTCTCTACTCATTTTAAAATGTAAAAATACCCAATCTTCACTCATTTATTTGAAGGAGATTGAATACATCTGTCAATGTAAGAATTCTTATTTTGTGCAAAAACCATATAAGCTTAACAATTACACAGTTGTTGATTAGTCATTACTTTTAAGTTGGACACATTGATTATTATCTCTCCCCCTTCCCACTATGAGTCATGGAAAAGGGAGGAAAATATGCTTGGATGAGCTCTACTTTGTACTATTCAATGAGATGTTGAGATTAGGTGTTGTAAGCCAGTACTGGATTCATTCTGTCTTTCTTACCTACATGCAAAGGACTGCTTATTTTGAAAAATTTTAAAGAATAATAGTTAGCATTGCAAAGTACTGTGATTAGCCCAGTGCCCAGCAAAGACACACAGTGAAACTGCCTTCTGTAGGCATGGCTCCCTCTCCATGAACAGCAGTTTACCCGAAAGAGGGTCATCTTTGTCCATGCCCAAGGGTGGTCAGGCCATTCTATGAGCTTGTCCCTCTCAGAAATAGATGTCTTCCTGGTGGAGCCTTGCAACTCGTTATCTTATCTGTAGGCAAACTTTTGTTCTTGACAGTTCAACAATATCTCTAGTCTCCAAGCTTGTTCCTCATCCACTCTGCTGACCTCATAGAGGATAGATTCTCTTCAGATATTTTTGTTGCAGTGCATCTTCAACTCTCAGTGATCCTGAGAGAATCAACCAAGCTTCTTCTCTGTGTATATAAAGTTCAACCTTGCTGTGATGTTCACAACCCCATACAAACTAGGCAAGCATCCAAGAAATATAATTTTCACAGATTACGAATCAGAGAATCTCAGAAATTTAGAACCTTGAGACATCTTATCACACGTGTAGATCAGCTCCTTTATTTCTCAGGGAAAGACACCCCAATCCCAGAGAAGGAGCACGGCGTTGCTCCCCCCATGCAGTAGGTGAGGGGCAGTTTTGGCTGCTCTCACTCTCTGCTTGACGTCACTAGGGAAGAATGTTTAGAGCTGGTGGTCACCACTCTCTCCTCCTACCCATATGTTGTGACAGTTTGGAAAAAAGTGGAGACCCCTGAGAGAGAGACTCCGATGCATTCTGACTCTGTGTTGTTGAGCCTTGTAAGTACAGGCCTCTCCAATTTTGGGGGTGCACCCTCTGTCTTCCTGTTTACATCTACAATGTATTTTCAGTTGTCGTCTTTCTTGGGTCAAAAAATGACTATGCTGTGACACAAGAGTTGATACTTTTGTCTGCTTGTCCTTGTTCTAAAGTTGAGGCCACACAGGGGTCATTCTGAATGTGAGTGGATATCAGAGTGAAATCTGAGAACACTTTTCCAGATGAATCTGTGTTTAATTAGGCAGTCAAGCCAATCTAATTTGACATCTGACAGCTTAGCTTTCTGAGCCTAAAAGGCAATTTGCGAGGTAAAGCATTTATTAAAAATAAACTTAAAGGCCAGACTAAGATGTTAACTTTTAAGATGATGGGCAGTAATATTGTGGTTCTAATCCCAATAGCATTATAATTATCATATTAAGTATACCAACTTTATCACCTTAACTTTTTTCAACACTTATCAAAAGGATATTATAATAGAAAATTTCATAGGTAATTTTTAAATAAAAAGATATTACAACAAAAAAAATACCATTTAAGCTTTCTAGACTATTGCACAGAAAAAAATTTTAATGTAAAGATGAGTTCAAACCAAAAAAAAATCTATATATTTTTATAATATTATCAAAGCAATGTTGACTTTGTATAGACATCCTATATAATAAAAGCCTAATATGCTAAGTGTCTGATGGTCCAGTCAGCCATTCAACCAAAGCATAATATGCTAATGATATGCTAAGGCTTCTCAACTGCTTACTATGACATGCACTGACCATCAAGGGGCAGACACTCTGACCAGTAGGTTAGCTTGCTGCTGGAGTCTGGTTGATCGGACTGAACAAGAAGGGCCAGACACATTCTGCAGCCCTTCCACTGTCCCTCCCCAGCTGGCCAATCTCCCACATCCCTCTTTGGCCCCGATCAAGCACTGGTTGGATCTCTTGGCCTGGCCAGTTCCCTCCTGCAATCCGAAACTCCTTGGGAGATGTTGGAGATCTGGTTTAGATGTGACAGCAAAAGGACCAGTCACTATGACGCACACTGACCACCATGGAGCAGACGCCCAATGCAGGATCTTCCCCTAGTGGTCAGTGTGCTCCCACAGGGGAGCACTGTTCAGCCAGAAGCTGGGCTCATGGCTGGTGAGCACAGTGGCAGTAGTGGGAGTCTCTCCTGCCTCCACAGCAACGCTAAGGATGTCTGACTGATGGCTTTGGCCCATTCTCTGTGGGGGATAGCAGACCTAAGCTGTCAGTCAGACATCCCCTGAGGGGTCCCGGACTGTAAGAGAGGTTATAGGCCAGGCTGAGAGACCACCTCACCCAGTGTATGAATTTCATGCACTGGGCCTCTAGTTAAAATATAATTTTCAAGATTAGGTAGTAAAATAAAAAAACATTTATGTTATAATATTGGGTTAAAATAGAACGCTGTTGTTAAAAGTATATTTACTCAAGAAACGGGAAAACTGAAGGGAAGATAGAAAATGAAAACTATTAAGTTACTTTACGTGACCTTTTTTACTCTCATTATGTTGCTTAGTTCAGTTAAAAATATAATTCTCTCCCCCTTACTTCCACCCTCCCCTACCTTCCCTCTAAGGTTTGATTGTCTGATTGATGCTTCTCTGTCTCAGGATCTGTTTTTGTTAACAGTTTATGTTGTTCATTATAATCCACAAATGAGTGAAATCATGTGATATTTATCTTTCTCTAACTGTCTTAAGGATGCATGTGTAATGCCTTAATCAATAAAAAAATGTAATTCTATGGTATCACAAATAAGATGAAAGACACAAAATAAAAGTTAAAATTTAAAAACATCATAAATGTCTCTAAGAAATTAAGTAGATAAAGAAATCACTTCCAAAATCATGAAAAACCAAATGAATTCCTATGAAAACACAAAATCCTAAGCAAAGTCTTAAATTTAAACAATAAAAAAATAAGCCATGGAACAAATAATGCACTATTTTAATTTTTTTTTTCAGAATTCCACTGACATTTTATAGGCAATGATATTACTTAAGTAGTATCTAAACTGACATGTACATATTCAATTTATGTATGAAATTCATTTTTCATTCCTCCATTCTTAAGCTGTTTTAGAAAAATACTTTGAGCTATACTAGCTGATTAATTCTTAAATTTCACTTCCCCAGTATATAACTTTTTGCTACCTTTAAACTATGACAAAATCACTGAAGTATTTGGAATGTAGCTTTAGAGAGTCTACTTAACAAATTAGCAATTCATGCTCACATGAGAATACATTTTCAGTTGCTCTTTTCAAAAAATAATCATGTATTTGTTGCAATTAGTATTTAGGCAGAGAAAATTATGTCTATCATGTAATAAGGGTGAGTGTAACACATGGCATCTATACCTCAGCTAGG
The DNA here is from genome assembly GCA_004026805.1 of Lasiurus borealis. Taxonomy (NCBI): domain Eukaryota; kingdom Metazoa; phylum Chordata; class Mammalia; order Chiroptera; family Vespertilionidae; genus Lasiurus; species Lasiurus borealis. The sequence goes on along the minus strand of PVJN01003586.1, from coordinate 84,337 downwards.
TAGCATTTTAAATGGATGTAAATGCAAAACAACATTCTATGATAGCTTTACAGTCAAAATCCTTGGTAATTGTATGAAATTCAAGGGCATCTGTGCATTACTTCTAAGGCAGACATTCAAGAAGAAGGGGGACAAAGACTCCAGAGGAAATGACTTTAGTTATGGAGTACATAGTCACGGGACCTTAAACAGATTCAGAGATTTCCTGGGTCCCAGGAGCTACAGAAGGATTTCTGGGCCCCCAGGAGTGGCAAAGGAGAAATAAGGAAAGCAGCAGTCGGCCTTGAGGGAGCCATGATGCCAAGAATAGATGATGTCTTATTGGTAACATCTGAGGATTGTGAGGCTGCGTCCTAAATAAGCCAAAACATGGCTCCTCGGATGCTAATTTGGACAGATGCCTTTTAAAACGAGGTGGCTATCTATTCCCTAGTCCCCACAATCCTTAAAACCAGATGAGAAACTAGAAAAAAAAATAGAGGATCCCCAAATTGACTGCGATTAAATTGTTGTCACCTTGACATGGCACAGTAAGTGCTTTCTGCATGAATAAGCTCGTAGATGCCCTGTCCTTCTTGGACAAGTTAATTCAAACTTATTGTGAATTAGGGGCATTTTTCTGGCAAACTTTGCAAGAAAATCTATAACATGGTACTCAAAAGAAAGATTCTAGCATTCTTTTTAGTGATTTATAAGGATCATGATCTGATGTTGAGAGGAAAGATGCAAGAAAAACAGGAACAAAAAAAGTGAAAGCAAAGAAATTAATCAAAATTAAATCAATCTGTAATTTTAAAAAAGACATGGAGAAAATCTAATTTCTAACTATTCAATATAACAAAATTATTTTTCATGAAAAATGCCAAATTCAATATTATGTTTATTTTCAAAGATTTGTTTTTCTTTCTTCCACTACTTCCACTTCAAACTCCATAGCTTCAGTTAAAATATGTTACCAAAGAAACGAAAGGATGAGAGAATTTGCAGGTAAGAGTGGCAATTAGAGTTGTTCAACTCAGTGTTTCCCAAACTTTCCAATGATAAAAATCACCTGGAAGTTCTGTCAAGCACGTACGTGCATAGCTTTCCAGGCAACCTTTTGAGAGAATGCTGCATCATGGGTTTGGAATGAATTCTGGGAATTTGTACTTAGAAATGCAACTACCCCAGGTGATCTATATCATGATGAAGTTTTTTTTGGAAGAGATGGGAGCTTTTAGCCCAGTTTCATTTCTGCAAAGAGGAAGAAAACTAATCCAAAAGTCATCTCTCCCGTAAGTCAGCTGGGATGTTCAGCTCCCAGGGCTGACTTCTCTTTTTTTCCTAACTTCATTGTGGCCTTCAACTGTGATCCAAGTAGGAGTGCTAGATGATTTCAAGAAAAAGTCCAAAAAAACAACACTTGATGAAATATATGTGGAACAAATAATGAAGAGCACATGCATTTTTTTAGTTACAAAAAATCTATATTTAAACATGTTTTATAACAATTGACTACTTCCATGCCTGTGTTGCATCAGAGTATAATAATAAAGCTATTTAGTTAAAAATTACACATATACATATTTCCCAATACCAGTACATTTCATTCAAAGTTAGACATCTGAGACCTTCAGCTCTTAGACTTCCTGAGTATCCTGAGGGTGATTGGGTGAGGAGGGAGTGAGAAGTATGAAAGGACAGGTTGAAAAGTTGCAGAGTGGAGATCTCTGATGTCCTACTTTTCATAACGAGTTTCTATGTTATATTTTATATACCATCTTTAGTCAAAAAATTTCACGTCAGTAAAATTTTATGGCTAAAACTCAGCAGCGACCATTGTACTGCAGTAGGTTAACCACACAGAGATAGATATCTCCCTCTTCAAGAACTGCATTCATAGCAATCCACCTTTCTTGTAAGTGTAGATAAGCAATAAGCAGGGGAGATACAATCATATCCTCCCCAAGCTAGAACATTTTAAGATAGGCTTTCTATCTAAGGAGAATCAAAAATCAATACTAAAAGAGATGATAAAAGCCAATCCATCTAATAATCTAGGTTGCATACTCATCACTTTATCCTCCCCAAAATATATATATATATAGCCAATATCCATCCTTGACTGCTTGAAATTAAGTTATATGGATTTGTTGGGTAGAGAAAAATGATGAAGCCAATTAGATTACAGCTATTTTTTTAACCTGTGAAGCTAATAACTATACTAATAAGTGCTATGTAATACAGTTTTCTAAAGAGTTTCTAGCACTGCTTCACAGTGGAGCTTAATGACCACCATCAAGGTAAACGCTGGTCATTAGCACAATGAGTTTATATAGAGTCAAGACACTCCTCAAACAAAGAGTTTTTATAACTAAAATCAACTTTCTAAGAGATTGCACATTTTGAATCTTAGATATACCAAAGATTTTAAAACGATAGTACTTGTATCACAGCTCTTTAAAGTTTTCTTGTTCTATTATCGCTTTTTATCTCTTCATCCCCCCTAAGGTCATCAAGTCTTGTTGTTGATTAGCTTCCAGAGTCATAAAAAAAGTTTTGCAAGAGAAGATTAATAATGCTAATGGTTGTCATTAGTTTTTGAGTTTCTAGTTGTCTTGTCAGATCTTACAGCTTAAGTGACTGAGTTGTTTTTAAAAGTCAAACAAATGAGTGTGGACTTGATTCTCTATGAAGTCCAAAGCCAAGTGGCTTTTTAACAGGACCTTGTGCAGAAACCCAGCTTAGGCTTTCTAGTTGCAAACAACAGAAATGACCAGTAAATTGAAGTCACAAAAGAATATATTGAAACTATTTCACAAGTGCTCATAGAACAGACTGACATTTCTCTTTAGATTTTTCTAAATGTGAGTGATCAGATCTTTGGTCAACAGAAGGCTAAAAAAGTATACCAACCTCTTGTAGACTGCTAATTGAATTTATTTTAAATCTGTACTGAGGGAAAGGTCTGGGAGAAACTCACAATGTCAAATTTATTATTTTTCTATTTTATCTAAGGTCAGTGCTTTCTCTCAAACTAGTAAGGAGGTATGGCTATCACTGGAAGCTTCCAGTTCAAAAGGCTAGCTCTGATTTTAAATCATGAAAGGCATGCATAATATAAAGAAACTAGAGGCCCAGTCCATGAATTCATGCACCAGTTGGGTCCCTTGGCCTGGCCTGCAGGATCGGCCTGAAACCAGATCTCTGACATCCCCTGAGGAGTCCTGGATTGTGAAAGGGTGTAGGCTAGGCCAAGGGACCCCATTAGTGCATGATCCTTTCATGGATGCAGGACGAACCATGAGAGGGTCTGTGGGAGGGCTCCAGGGTGTGTCTGGCTCCTCTTGCTCAGTCCCAATTGGCCAGACCCCAGCAGCAAACTAACCTACCAGTCAGAGCATCTCTCCCCTTCTGGTCAGTGAACATCATAGTGAGTGGCTGAGTGGCCTTAACATATCATTAGCATATGGCCCTTTGATTGGTTGGACAGATGACCAAATGACCGTACACTTAGCATATTAGGCTTTTATTATATAGGATAATGTTAAAATACACACTCCAAGTGGAGCAGAAGCATCAGTGACAAGAACAGATTTACAAAGATCAACCTCCCTTTTGCCTAACTGAGCTACTGCTACTACTTTTAAAATCTTGTACAAAGTCAGTCAAATTCTCAGGACCCAAGAGGTTGTTGAGGCATACTGGTTGGATTAGATTAACTTGGACTTTTCAAGGAATTATCATCTATATTTTCACGAATGTTACTTTTTGATGATATTTTGAACTTTAAAGTTCATATCAATTTTGATCAACACATCTGTCTCCTATGTTAGAGCTGATATATTATTTAAACAAGAACGAGCCTCAGCAGCTAAGTACTGACCTTTGTTTTAGCTTAATTTTTTAAAGTTATGACGTTAGTTTAAGACGCAAATGTCTGCGCAGAAATGAAGAGGGGAGACATCACAGCTGGTCCCAAAGGCAGCTCCAGTTTTGGAAATCTAGCTCACCAATGAAATAGTGCTCCAATTTCTAAGAAATTTCATTTTGAGATTATTCATTACGTATTTAAACTAATAGTTCCTGGTAGAGGGTAAAAGGCATATGTTCTTATTGATGTTACCACATCTGAAATGTCCTGCATCTGTGATAATGCACAATTAAGCTCAAATACTAAGTATGGCATCGTGCTTTGCAACTATTTGGTTGTGTTTACCATTACATTATTTATAATAATAAAAGTGTAATATGCTAATTAGATCTGGACAGCCAACCTTCCGGACACCCTTCCAGACTACCTTCCAGGTGAAGCTGGAGCTGTGAAGGCTGCTGGCAGCCACTCCGGCTGCAAAAGCCAAGCCCCTAGCACATATTTCCTGCATTGGGATTTTAGTTTATAATAATAGTTCATAATTATTGAAAATAAACCCTTATGCCTACCTCTTTACTTGAGAAGAACTTTAATTGCATTATTTCATTCAACAACCTTCACAACTACCATATTATCATTGCCTTCACCTCAAAGATAAGGAATCGAGCTAAGACTGGTTTGGCTCAGTGGATAGAGTGTCAGCCTGAGGACTGAAAGGTCCCAGGTTTGATTCGGTCAAGGGCATGTACCTTGCTTGTGGGCACATCTCCAGTAGGGGGCATGCAGGAGGTGGCTGATTGGTGTCTCTCTCATTGATGTTTCTGACTTTCTATCCCTCTCCCTTCCTCTCTGTAAAAAATCAATAAAATATATTTAAAAAAAATAAGGAATCGAAAGCATGGTGTTTTAAATAAGTTACGCAGAGCCTCATGACCCATAGACCTTGGTCCACTAAGCTTATACGGAGCTCCCAATTGCTATAGGTATACATCCATAGAGAAAATTTGCCAGAAATAGGCTTAGTCATTGCTGTATCAGACCACAGACTGCACTAATAGGGGAGAGATTTGTTTAGGATATGTCACTAGCACTGTCATGCAAGTTTGGTTTTTTTTTAATATATTTCGCCATGTCTTGTCCTCCACAATGACCATGCTAAAAGGAGATTCTTCCAGTAGCTTTGGCAAATGACCAATTATTTATCCTATAATATAAATTGTTCTAATTAATTTTCAATAAGTGAAGCCCAGTAGTTCAACACATGCTTCAAAATAACCTTATTAGCTTGGATCGTGTGACAAATCTTAGAGTACAGTCTAATTAAGATCCTTGTAGAACATACAAACACTTCGCCACTGGCATTGGAACTGCTGATTAGTGGCAAATGGCTTTTTTTTTTTTTTACATAATGAAACTTGGCTTTCTGTGGAAGGCTGAGAAAATTTGAAGGGAGCTAATGGAAAACCCAGACGAAAAAGTGCTTTATGGCCCGACTTCTCACAAAACCTTCAATTACATTCCCATTACATTCATTCTTATTTGCAGAAAAAGACATAGGTCTTTTTTTTTTTTTTTTTAATCTGGGTCTTTGCAAAGGGCCTGATTTTTAACAAAAAAGGGAATTAGATGTTTGAGAATATTCCAACTGGCTAACTATATTTTCCCAGGCTTATTCAAAACTTACTGAAGAAACCTAACAAGGATTATATGCCAAACAAGTCTTTGGTTTAGTAGCTTAACTCTTGACAAATAAAAATAGGAAATGTATATACAATATATATTACTTGCCTAAAATGACCATCCACCAAGGAGTGCTTTAAAACTTATAAAAACTTATAATTGCTCACCCCAGCTCCAAACATATTTTTACCATTGACCTTTAATATACATATTTTTCATGTTTATGTATAAATGATAGACATGTCTAATTCTATAAAATTTTATTTATTATAAACCATGCACAAATATAGAATCTTATAAGGATGAGATAAACTTAGAGTGAATAATTATCTATTTTACTTTTAATTGCACAAAAGAAAAAAACCTTTTGCTTGTCACTAAAAATAACTTCGGATACTCAGATTTGAAATATTTGCCAATCAAGGAGCTTACTTAACATTATTAACCGATATAAAAGACAGTGCATATACTTAGGATGAGATTTTCCATTAACCATGGTGGATATCATGTTTATTGCGATGATCTTGATAATTTCAACTCTGTGCCTGACACCTTGACACATGTCATTTGATTATCATTGTCATTTTATGCTATAACTGAGCAAGAGCTTATACAAGGAGTCGAGGGAATGTTTGTTCTGCCACTTTTTTGCACTTGGCCTTTATACTCAGTATTATCTTCTATCTGCAGCTTCCTTGCAGGAAGCTTTTTGAGCCACTAGTCCATTTGTTAAGAGTTTAATTTAAACTGGATAATGCAATCTGCAAGTCCATTTACCCAGGCACATGAACTCATTAGAAGCAGAGAGAGAGGAGGTGAAATATCGCTTTCCAACACTTAGCCCTCCCATTTTCCCCTAGGATATCATGAATATGTGACAGTTACCTTACAACATAGGGAGCTAGCAAGGGTTCCAGTGTCCATCCATCCACCCATCCAAATAAACAAATAAATAAATAAATAAATAAATAAATAAATAAATAAATAAATAAATAAAACTATAAATTTATTTTCCTTCTTTTTTTAAAAAAAAATATACTGTATTTTATTGATTTTTTTTTTTACAGAGAGAAAGGGAGAGGAATAGAGAATTAGAAACATCAATGAGAGAGAAACATCCATAAGCTGCCTCTTACACACTTCCCACTGGAAATGTGCCTGCAACCAAAGTATATGCCCTTGACCGGAATTGAACCCGAGACCTTTCAGTCTGCAGTCCAATTCTCTGTCCACTGAGCAAAACCAGTTAGGGCTCCTTCTGTTTTTCTTTTTTAAACAAATAATAACTGTGAATTTAATTTCTGACATTCTCCTCTAACTCCCTGATGGGATCACTGTACCAGAAAACAGAGACTTTTAAATATAATATGTAAGATCTTACAAAAAATCTCCTGCTATGTAGGGAGACCTGGGTTTCCTATGACACTAATGCATCCTTCCAAAAAACAGTAGAATGCAATAGGAGGTGGTGATTTGTGCATTTGTTACAAATGCGTGCTTCATAATGAGACTATTGGTTTTGGACATTAGTTTTACCACATGTAGATTATATGACTTAGGACCATGTATAATTTCTTCATCTGCAGTTTGGGCTAATAATGCCAATTCACATAGTTGTTCAAAGGAATAAATAGTCATGGTTTCTGGTAATGTTCACCAACTGATACTTGTAGTATTGGGAGATATACGGGATTCTTGGTGCCCTCAAAGAATTGTTTTGAGACACACACTTGCATCCCATACTTATACTGCGGATAATTTATGCATTGTCTCTCCTGGAGAGACAATGGGAAAAGTGCAGATTCTGCAGTTAAGTGAGACTGTATTTAAAGTTAGCTTTGTCACTATCACTTGCCTGATTATGTACAAATTCCTTAGCATACCTCTTCTCCAATATGGGGATAATAAATCCCATAGTCTGAGTTGGGAAAGGTAAAATATAAACAAGGAAGGTAAAATATAAACAATGCCTAATAACTATGAAAATTATAGATATCAATATAATTATTATTACTACTATTACTAAAAGGTGGCATAAGTAAAAGTTATCATTTTCACTGTTATTCTATATATCAGGTGCTTTTGAATCACCTTAATCATTTAATATTAGGAATTTGTTTTTAAAAACCAAATTAATAATTCCATTACAGATATTAGAATCAGTCCAGATTATAAAGCTTCTGCAGATAGCATGATATCAGGAGTCTCCCAGACACTAAAAAAAAACAAAAAACTAAAAGCAAATTTTGAATAATCAAAGCCATAGTTTTATTCGTGTATTCAGTGTATTTTGAGTGTCACGGTGTACCAGGCACAACACTGAACAACGAACCCAATTCCTTACCCTCAGGGAATTTAAAATCTAAAGGAGGAAGAGAGCCTGTAAACAAATTAAATAAGTGAAGTCATACATTAGATAGTGATGAGCAGCAGTGGAAAAATACAGCAGGGAAGAGGAATAAGATGTGTCGGGGTTGGGTTTATTCACATTTTCAAATAGAGTGGTTAGGAAATCTCCCACTGAGAAGCTGACATTTGCATAAAGATCTGGAGCTGAAGAAGCAAGTCTTATGATTACCTGGGGAAAGGGTAGATCCTCCAAGTACAAAGGTAAGTGCAAAGGTCTGAGGCTGGCCTAACGGGGAAGCCTCAATGTGGCCAGAGGAGCTGGAACAGACCAATCAAGGACACCCAGGGGGAGATGAGGACAGAGATGTAACAGTAGATACCAGCTCTTGAACATCATTGTAAAGATTCAGGATTTTAAATCAAATTACGTTGGATGCCCACAGCAGACTCTGAGTAGAGAAGGGACAAAATTGAACAAAACCATTCTGGTAGCTATGATGATACTTAAAAAAATAGGCCAAAACCGGTTTGGCTCGGTGGATAGAGAGTCGGTCTTTGGACTCAAGGGTCCTGGGTCCGATTCCAGTCAAGGGTATGTATCTTGGTTGTGGGTGTGTCCCCAGTGGGGAGTGTGCAGGAGGCGGCTGATCAATGTCTCTCTCATCGGTGTTTCTAACTCTCTGTCCCTCTCCCTTCTTCTCTGTAAAAAAATAAATAAAATATATTTTTAAAAAAGGAAGAATATGTAAGATAATTTTGCAATTACTCAGAACAGTGGTAGGCAAACTGCAGCTCCCGAGCCATATGTGGATCTTTGGGCCCTCGAGTGAGGCTCCACCACTAAATACCATGGCCTGGGCAATTCTATTTTGAAGAAGGGGCATTAGAAGAAGTTTAAGTTAAAAAAATTGGCTCTCAAAAGAAATTTCAATCGTTGTACTGTTGATATTTGGCTCTGTTGACTGATGAGTTTGCTGACCACTGACCCAGAAGATAGATGAGCTGGGGGTTGACCCCCATTTGGAGGCTGTGAAAAGGACCTGAAGGTGAATATAATTTTTAAGCAGAGACAACAACATTTGATGTCTGGTAGGAGCAGGTTTTAGGCAAAAGATCATAATCTTAGTTTGAGATGCATATTAGAATTCCAAGAAAGTAGAGTAATTTGGCAGTGTCTGGAAAGATCCCAAATGGAGATATAAATGTATTAAATATAGTTAAATACTGGATATGTTTCATTTTAATCCTATGCAAATTGCTTACCCAGTCAGATTAAGGTATGTCATGGCAACGCTCCTTTAAGTAGGACAGTAAATTAAACAGCCAATTTGGATCAATAGTGAGCTGCCCAACACAAAACTCAGGAGACATCCGATCATCACCTTTTATGTATTAAGTTGAACTAACATTGGAGAATAAAATTTTGTGTTTTGTTTTTGTTTGCTTGAAGGCCTTTGAATGAATAAAAAAGAGACTGGATGAGGGGTGACTTCAGAAGAACAGATTAAAGACATTTACAATTTGATTATTATTTAGCAGGTTAGTAATATGCTAACTGATGCACTAAAACAAAGTCTATTTCAGTATTTAGGTGTATGGTCTGCACACATGTGAACATATATATATATACAAACTGGCTGTACATATGAAGTGCCAGTCTCAAAGCAGAGATTTCATCACGCTACTGCAATGGTCCCATTCCATGTAATTCCTTGACATTCAATAGGTGTGCATTAATCCTTGTCTATGTGCGGTTGCTAGTCATGTATTTCTAGTTCCCAGCAAGCCTCTCTCTCAGACAAGTCTGCTTATCATAATTCCAGCCATTATCAGAGATGTTTTTCTTCTTCTTCCCAAAACTTTCTAAACCTATGTGATCCTCCAATTCTCCGTAACTATTGAGCTTTTGGAAAAGGTTTATTTGGCACATTGAGAACAGATACTCAAGAAACATGTATTGAACGAGTGAATAAATAAATGAATTAAATACAAAGCACATTCCGCACTCTCTTTGCAATTAACAAGGAGTGTTTTCATATTAAATGCTTTGAAAGTCCTACACTAAATACCTCCACTTAACTTTGCCATTCCCAAGCTTATTTGATCTCCTTATCTATTTTCTTTCTTTATCCATTTTCTTACTTATCTAGAAACTTTCTGGAAAGCGTGCTTTGGGGAATGCCTAAAACAGGAGATGGGCTACTAATGCACTGTGAAGTTTCATATTTAAAAAATAGGGGCCACTTTGTAATTTTAAAGTTCAATGAAAATAGTAATAGCTCAGGTTTTTGTTACATTCTCTATGTCATCACAAAAATATTTGTAAACTCCTAACATCTATGTCTCCTTTTTAAAAAATATATATTTTTATTGATTTCAGAGAGGAAGTGGGAGGGAAAGACAGATAGAAACAACAATGATGAGAGAGAATCAGTGATTGGCTGTTTTCTGTATGCCCTTGACAGGAAATCAAACTGTGACCTTCTGGTTCATAGGTCAATGCTCAATTACTGAACCACTGTGGCTGGGCTATGCCTCCTTCTTTATGCGCATGAAGCATTAGTGGTGTAAGAAGAGAAGAAAATATGCATTTCTTTGTACTGCATTAGTAGTAAATTCCCAGTATGTTAATTCATCAGTCCTTAGAAGTGATTAAAGGAAACCAAGTAAGAATTGATTTGGAGTTATATAATCAAGACAATAAGTACAAACTCTCATTCAATTATAACTATTGTATAGAGGCAGCAAGATTTGAAGATGTTTCATATGACCATGATTCATTCCTTATTGCTTTTTAAACAAGATTTCCTTGCTAAGTATTCAAACTAAAAGTATTAATTGTTCTGTGATACAATTGAAGAAAAATAAGTTGAAGCAAAAAGAGAAAGAGGAAAACATAACATAAAAGATTTGCCACATATTTCAATATCATTCTTTCTAGAGATCAAGGTTCAGCAAACGCTTTCTAAAAAGAACCAGAAAGTAAATATTTTAGCTGCAACTACTCAACTCTGCTATTATAGTACTAAAGCAGCAAAGGAACTAAAGAATGGATGTGAAAGTGTTTCTGTTCAATGTTATCTGCAAAAATAGGCAGTGGGCTGAATTTGGCTCATGAGTCAACTAGTTTTCTGACCCCTATAATACAAGACAAGATCTCCCCATTTTTTAGCTCTAACCATGTGTGATGGAGCACATGACCTCTAGAATGCGGGCATTTAAGAGGTTCGGCAAGGTCAAATATTTTCTCACATTTGTTCTAACTTAGTGCCCTAAGTTATTTCTCGGTCTCATTATTTTAGCCATTTCTTTGGTTTAACAAACTCCCACAAAGACTCTTCTTAAACACAGAATAGATCAACACTCAGTAACTCATTCATGTATTCACTCATCTAGGGGAGATCCTTTGTAGAAGGCCGCTGGATGAGTGTTTTGGGACTTGTTGGCAGGGTGAGGCCTAGAAGAGAGAGCTGAGGAGCATCCAGGCCCTGATTGCAATTTCAGGCCAGCTGGAAAAGAACGAGGAAAGGGAGAGACAGAGCTTGCCAAAAATCAGACCTCCCTGGTCTAGTTTCGCTCAAGCTGTCTCCGGCCTGTCAGTAGAATGCAATTTGGGCTCAGTTCTGTTTCTGTATCTAGAGATATAGAATGTTGTTTGCAAAATATCTCAGTGAGGGGACAGGAGAGAGAGAGGAGAGTAGGAATCGATGTTCTACTTTGGCACATGGGAGCTTTTATTTATTGTCTGACATATGGAGGTCACTAAATACTGGTAAATGCTTGATGCTTTAAATTATTCACCTCCACTTCCAAAGAGGTGAAAATTTCTCCCAACTTGTTCCTACCCTTTCACTTGTTAATTTTATCACTTTCTTTCCAATCCTTGCTTCTTCATGACCAAAATGAAAGAAGGAGGGTGAGAAAAGGGGACAGTGGTTGGGTTTGAAGGACAAGAAATAGGACAATTTTAGCTTTCCCATACTAATCTCAACCTCTTCCCTGACATGAAATAAGCAAAAGTTTGCTTTAAAATATCATAGCAAGGACTATCTTAAACATCAGAAAAAAATATTTTGGGTTTACTTAATTTGAAGAAAGGAAAGGGGCACTCCAGTAAAAGTTAGAATTACTCATTTTTCAATATTCATACTGGATTTGAAAAACCTGTCTGTTCTTTACTGTTGACAACTTTCAACTTTCCAACATTTAAATTTCATTATTATGTATCAGAACTTACACATTCTTGTTTTTAAAGACACTGTCTTTTTGTGACCAAAGTAAACTAAATATAGACTCTCATGAACCATATATGTAAATAAGTTCAATATAACATTCAATATAACATTTATTATAACATTTACATCATAGCATTTCAAATTCATCTTGCCTGACCAGTAAAGACACAAAAGATGTTCAGTTAATAAAGTAACCTGCAAGAAAACATGTCATTTATTTTTTAAAATGATCCAACTTTATGGAACATAATTATGTATTTATAAGTACTTGGAAAATGAAGTTCTTTGTTCAGCATTTCATACTGTAAATGAATTGCTGTGGATATGAGTACTATCCTATCTAATAAAAGAGTAGTATGCAAATTATTCCAATACACAAAATGATTGTGGTCAAAGAAGGCTGCCGACATGTGGACACAAGATGGCCACCACAAGATGGCCAGCAGGGGAAGCCATTTCGGAAGGACCAGGCCAGCAGAGGAGGGAAGTTGGGATAAACTGGGCCTGCAGGGAAGAGTAGTTGGGGGGGTACTAGGTCTGCAGGGGAAAGCAGTACTAGGTCTGCAGGGAAGGGCAGTTAGGGGTTACCAAGCCTGCAGGGGAGGGCAGTTAGGGGTAAACAGGCTGGCAGGGAAGTGGTTAGGGGGTGATCAGGCTGGCAGGCAGAAGCAGTTAGGGGCAATCAGGAAAGCAGGCAGGTGAGCAGTTGGGAGCCAGCAGTCCTGGACTGTGAGAGAGATGTCTGACTGCCTGTTTAGACCTGATCCTACTGGGATTAGGCTTAATGGGCAGTTGGACACCCCCCAAGGAGTCCCAGATTAGAGAGGGTGCGGGCTGGGCTGAGAGACACCCCCTCTGCTCCCTTGCATGAATTTCACGCACCAGGCCTCTAGTATATAATATAAATAAAACATAAAGGTTAATCTAGAATGCCAATGAAAACATGGTTCATAAATCTCCTATTTTTCTTAGTTTCAAGTTTCTTGAGTGATGTCTCCTGGCTTCTAAGTTACAAATACTCAGAACTAGAAACAATACCATTCAGCCCTGCAAATTAGTCCAGATTTTCATCAACTACAAATCCCTTTTCATTTGCTTGCATATGTTTCTGTTTTATTTTTAATATTTTTCTCCAGATTGAATTTTGGACTTCTCCTTCCTCATTTTTGTACAGTGTCACACTTAATAATGAGCTGAAAGAATCCATGTGCTAAATACAATCACAGACCTGAGTTAATTACCCTGTAATGCTCTCGACCTGGCTGGTGGGAAGATGTGTGTTTTTATTTGGTGCACACGTTTGCTCCAGGAGCTTACAGGCGGTGGCACCACGGAACGATTAAGACGAGAGGTTTCACTTTGTCTTCAAAGAGCAAAGAATTCTCAGGTGGATAGGAAGAACTAAAGAGGTCACTTTGCCCTCCTTTTGTCATAATGACACAGAAAGTAATCATCAGATGAATCCCCAAAGATGCTCTTATCCAAGAAAAGAATCTAAAACATGTTTAATGCATGTGTATTTAAAATGCTTAATATGTGTATATTTAAAGTGAAGAGAGAGAGAGAGAGAGAGAGAGAGAGAGAGAGAGAGAGAAAGAGAGAGAGAGAGAGGCAATAAATACTAAATGACCCTGTAAAGTCTATTACATCTACCAATCTGGTCTCCCTAGCCAGACCCCAAGAGCCTCAATAAACAGGCCATGGACATGCTCCTCTAATGACCTGATTCACCACTGTTAGCAAAGGTGACATTGAAATCAGAACAGCATATGCCTTTGCTCTCACCAGTGGTAAAAAGATCCCTCTCTCTTGTGCAGTGATGTGTTTGGATTTGCAATATGGTTTTTTTACTATCAGAAAGTGAACATTTCATTTTCATAAGACTTACGTTGCTTGTGATGCTCACCTAGTTCCTCTCACCTCTGATAACTCCATCCTTTTCATAGTCTTAAGCTTCACAGATCAACTTTATATATGATACGGCCCCACCCTGAAGTCACTTTCCATTTCTTAATCCCCTAGAAGACTTACTGTAACACCTACATTAGCACTTAACATCTGATGTGCTTTTGTCTAAATCTTATCTCTCCAACAAATGGAAATTGCATGTGTTTCGAGTTTCTATCTTAAAACAAATATGGATTTTGAAGCAGATTGTTTTAGTGGTGAAGGCATAATGTTTTAGACAGACGTTTTAAAACAAAAATGTAGGAGGAAATTTTCGGACCGATGGCTTCTCCTTTTCATGCCTTTGTACGCGTCTGACTAATGGAATGGAATATCACTACATTTAGGTGAAGTTGTATAAGAGGAAAATGCTAAAGAATTCTCAGAACCACTTCTTGTTTCACAGAAACAGTGTCTGTCTCTGCAAATGTTTAAGGATCTTGTTTTTCCTCTTTGTTCTTGGTATTTCAATCTTTGGCATTTAACATGTAGACATTTTGACCATTATTTATATGAATAACTTTGTAAAGCGAGTTAGATGTAATTTTAAGTTAAACACACCATCTAATTATTATTTCCCACTTCCTTTCTAAATATTTCTTTTTCTTTTTCTTTAAATTATGTTTTTATTGATTTCAAAGAAAGGAAGGGAAAGAGAGAGAAACATAAATGATGAGAGTGAATCATCGGTCAGCTGCCTCCTGCATGCCCCTACTGAGTATCAAGCCCATAATCCAGGCATGTGCCCTGACAGGGAATCAAACTGTGTCCTCCTATTTCATAGATCAAGGTCAACCATCGAGCTACACCAGCCAGGTTTATTTCCCAGTTTCCACTCCAAAATCTCACTGACTAAAATGATTAATCATAAACCTTTTATTGCCACCCCCATCCCTATTATGGAGAGAAATATTTAGGAGGGAAATACTTTCACAGATCCATCAATATTCAAAACCATCAATGGCTTGACCTCTCCGGTATCCAATTTGTAGACCCTGGGAACAAAGTCTTTCTAGGAATGCTTAGATTTAATAAGTAAACACTTAGGATTGCTTACAGTGAGGTCCTCAATTTACAGAGATATCCATCTACAAAGAATTGACCTCAGCAGCATTGCCACTCCTGTAAATCACAGCAGTCCTTCCTGCAAATAAGCATGTGCCTTTCACTAGACAGAAGGAAAATGACAGGCAAAACTGTGATGGCAGTCACCCCTCTATTCAGCATTTGTGGAGTACAGTGGTACCTCAAGATACGAGTTTAATTCGTTCCATAACCTTGAGGCGTGGGAAACTATGAGATGCTCTAGTCTCTGTAAACTGGTGGGTCGTGTGCAGCCGGCCGATCCGCATGATTACTCCTATCTAAAATGTTGCTCATATTTCAAAGCAAAAATAGCTCGTATCTCAAAAATCTCCTAAGTTAGGGCACTCGTATCTCGAGGTACCACTGTATTTGTGTTCATCACCCTGAGAATGTAACTGTCATCTGCATAAATGAATACTATGCCCTATCTGCATTGAATAGATTCCCATTTAAAGTATAGAATCTCATTCATTCATTCATTTTCAAATACTTATTGTGAACCTGCTCAATTCCAGGCTATGTCGTATGTGTTAAAAGATGCAAGAGGAACCTCACATTGCCTTCTCTGAACTGAAAGTTTCTTGTAGAGGATGATACTAAAACCTGAAGGAGAAAAGGCAACGAACCTTATGAAGATGTTGGGGCCGGCCATGGCTGGCAAGAGAATAGTGAGAGTGGGGATCCAAGCTACCCTCCAGAGTGGCTGTAAGGGAGGCACTGGCGCAGTGTGTTTGAGAAACAGAAAGAAGACTAGTGTGGCCTGAACACTAGTATTGGATACAGGGAAGCTTTTACCGAAGGAATTTTCTAAAGCGAAAACTCATGAAATGAAAAGAGGGTAGAAGTTCAGAGGGTAACAAAAGGCAGAAGGCGTTCAGACAGAAGGCGATGCTGGACACAGGCAGAGATGATGGGGGCTCGGGGTTCAGCTAAGAGTGTAGAGTGGTGGCAAGTGTGGAGCCACGCAGTGAAGAGAGGGAGGGAGGTCTATGCCAGGATTGCTAAGGGCTGTAAATAACAAGAATGCAACCCTGGCTGGCTTGGCTCAGTGGATAGAGCATCAGCCTGTGGACTGAAGAATCCCAGGTTTGATTCTGGCCAAAGGCACATGCCTCCCTTGCTGATTCAATCCCCAGTGGGGGGCACAGGAGGCAGCCAATCAATGATTCTCTCTCATCATCAATGTTTCGATCTCTCTCACCTTCCTTCCCCTCTGAAATCAATAAATAAATTTTTTAAAAAATTAACATTAATGCAAACAACAGTGACTTGAATAGTTAGGAACTCAGTTTTCTGGCAGGAAGTTTTGTGGTAAGAATTTACTGATAGCCATCCGGTCGCTTAATTATATTAAGGTCTTAAGCTCTGTCTCTAAATCTTCCCCTCACGGAATCAACATGGCTAGCACAGCTGTGATCAGATCATCCCTACCCCGTGTAAAATGCAGGGAGTGAGGCACTGAATGGCACAGAAAATAACTTTTGTCTCTTGGAGTAGCTCTTCTGTATGCTGGGAAAATAATTATTTCCCAGTCAATTCTCCAGAAAACTTCCCCTTCTTCCTATGTACTGTGCCCACCTTAGAGGAAGGATCCGGTTTTCCTCAAATCATGAAATCTAATTCATCAAGATTTTCTTAGCAAGGAAGAGGGAGAGGAGAAATATCTGTTGTGGTGGCAAGCATAGTGTCTGCCAGAGCAGGAGCGAATGATGGAGGGCCTGATTTTCCTTTGTGGGGCACAGGCCTTTGGCTGAAACCTCACTTAGGACCGCTTAACGGTCATCACATTTTTCTGTCCCTTTATATTTCCCACTGGAAACATTTTTTTCTTTCTGTCATTTGTATATAACTTGGATTTTTTTCCCCCCTTACTCTTGGCCTCTTTCTATCTAGGGGTTTTGTGGATGAAATAAGCATTGCTTTAATTCTTTTATTGGTTTTTAAGCTAATACATTCAAATCCAATAAATAAAACCTTACAGAATAGGTGTTTTTTTTTTTGTTTTGTTTTGTTTTTCCTATACAGTTTACAATACAGCTTTCTAATAGATTTTCTCAAGGGTCACAAATGTAAACACATATATTATTCATACCACCTGATTAACCATTATGTAAGCAGTGAGGCATACGTATTACTTTTTCTTTCAGGAAAAGTGAAAATGGGTCTCATAGGAGAACTTAGAACATTTAAAGATAGATATCATTTTTGCTTTCCTAAGCCAAAAACCTAATAACTGGTATTTGTTATTTAGCCAAGAAAAGATACAAGACTAACAAGCGCTCTGCTGATGAAAATCATTCCCTGCGTTTCATTCGCTTGGTTCTTTTATGCTACATTAAATGAAGGAGTCTAAACAAATGCCTGTCTGCTCAGGAAGTTCTCCCAATGATGCCACAGGCCATTTATTCTGGGGCTTGTTCCTTCTGCCTTAAGGAAGAAAAAACGTGTTCAATTCTTATTACAATAATGCTGCTACAAATGAATGCTTTGTCCACTTACTATTTGTAAATATAGCATTTTTTTTTTTTGATATATGGACTAGAGTAAGATACTGTGCTTAGTACTGAGACCCATTAAGGACATATAAATGAGGGGCAGAATAATGCCTACTGTGAAGTTCTAGCTTGTGGCTGAAGCTCCCAGAAGCAGTTTAAAAAAAAAAAGGCATGCCGAAACCGGTTTGGCTCAGTGGATAGAGCATCGGGCTGTGGACTAAAAGGTCCCAGGTTCGATTCTGGTCAAGGGCATCTACCTTGGTTGTGGGCACATCCCCAGTAGGGGGCATGCAGGAGGTAGCTGGTCGATGTTTCTCTCACATTGATGTTTCTAACTCTCTATCCCTCTCCCTTCTGCTCTGTAAAAAATCAATAAAATATATTTTAAAAAAAGGCATAACCAAACACAAGCCTATTGCTTTGAAAATGAGGTACTGCGCTTTCCCCACTACCCAGCTGTAGTGGCTGGAATGGTGGTGTGGAAGCTGAAAAGACACCACTCTCAGCTTGCTAAACTTTTACGTGGGCTCTAACCTTGACTGTCTCATTCACTGTCCTTGCCTGCTTCTCCGGTTGCCTATCAAGGCACCAACACTCCTGCTGTCATGACTGCCTTGTCCTTTGTGCTCCTATCCTATCAGCATTGACCTCTCAGCAGAGTAGAGCCCCTCAGACTCCATGGTGGGGCCCCTAGGACTCAGCAGCCACCCCAAAAGACATGTAAGGATGTCCTCAGAAAACAAAAGGCAATGCACATCAAAATGAAGCACAATGGGCCGAGACCGGTTTGGTTCAGTGGATAGAGCGTCGACTTGCAGACTGAAAGTTCCCAGGTTCGATTCCAGTCGGGGGCATGTACCTTGCTGACGGGCACATCTCCACTGTGGGGCGTGCAGAAGGCGGCTGATCGATATTTCTGACTTTCTATCTCTCTCCCTTCCTCTCTGTAAAAAATCAATAAAATATATTTTTACAAAAACGAACCACAATGGAATCTGATTGATTCACTTATTGCCCAACCGGTGCTCAGTTCAACAGTTTTCTTTCACTTTTAATGATAATTGAGATTTGGGAGGGAACTATCATTTCTATCTTTTCTTTTTTGAGGTTGAGTGCTGTCTGTCCATGATAATAATAAAAACAACCAAACCTCCTGTTAGTTTGAAGGACTTATTTAATGAACCAAGTTGAAAGGTTAGATTCACATGATGAGAGCTGAGAAACATCATTTCGGTAAGTACAACATTCTTCCCCTTTCCTAAGTAATACCTGGCAGAGCTGTCGGATTTTGAGCAGACGAGGTGAAGGGGTCAGCCTAAGGGGCCCCTGCCCAGGGCACCAATCTCTCAGGGCAGAGAACAATCGCTGTCTCTGCTGAAGGAGGTGTATTGATGGGACTCCTCCCCGTGTCAACACAATAAGAGGTGGAAAGGACTATTTTGTTAAGCTACTCGGGATCACGCTGTCCCAAATGTGTTGCTCAGAAGCCTGGCAAAGAGTAAAAGCAAGGCTGGCATTCTGCCCAGCTGGGGTACAAGTCTGGAGGCTGAGTAGCATGGCACATGGAAATGGACCAGAGGGAGAGCCTCCGCAACACTGTCTTTTCTTAGTTTTCTTTCCTGTAGGGAGTTTGGAGCCATTTTAATAACCTCCAAGAGGTGAGATGAGAGCATGGTTTTGATAGGAGGTTGGTTTTGATAGGCTAAGAGGGAATTTCAGCCTCATGAATTCTGTTGGACAGATAATGAAATAAAACCTTTGTGAAAGGGCATATGTATATTTATCTGCTGATGCACAATAGTATGAAGGCACCACACATGCTGGTCTTACACTGGGCTTCAGAACTCCACCTTTGTCCGTCCAGCCTTGTATGACTGAAGGACAGCAGTGCCAGTACGGTAATGTTTGCCTGACTAGCTCTTTAGATATTAAATCCAGTGAATAATACAAAATTACATTGCAGTACAAATAGCACAGTGCAGGTGCTCAATAATTACCTTTTAATAGGTTCGTTCCACCTGTCCTAACATACTGTCTAATCTAACAGATGAGGAGGACTACAATGTTATCTTATGCATTTTAGAACATTGCCTAACTGCGACTTGATTTGTGGTTGGTTTGTAAATGGAGAAAATCTTCCAGGCTGGATATCAGTGAAGAAGTAAGGAAAACCCTTGGTATTTCCAGTATCCAATTGGCATCACACATAGTTATTACAAAATTATTGATTACTAGAGGCCCAGTGCATGAAATTTGTGTAGGGGGGGTGTCCCTCATCCCAGCCTGCACCCTCTCCAATCTGGGACCCCACCAGGATCAGGCTTAAATGGGCAGCCGGACATCCCTCTCACAATCCAGGACTGTTGGGTCTCAACTACTCGCCTCCCTGCCTGCCTGATTGCCCCTAATTCCTTCTGCTTGACATCTTTATCACCCCCTAACCACTCCCCTGCCAACCTGATTGATGCCTAACGGCTCCCCTGCCAGCCCAATTGCCCCTAACTGCTCTCCCATGCTAGCCTGGTCTCCCCTCACTATCCTCTCTTGCAGGCCTGCTTGCCCCCAACTACCCTCCCCTGCTGGCCTAGTCACCCCTAATTGCCCTCCCCTGCTGGCCATCTTGTGTCCACATGGGGGCATCCATCTTTGACCACATGGGGGCGACCATCTTGTATGTTGGAGTGATGTTCAATTTGCATATTACCTCTTTATTAAATAGGATATTTCCTGTGCTGTACTTTATATCTGTACTTCTCAATTCCTTCACCTTTTTCACCCCGTCCCCCAGATGTTTTTACAGGCTCATTTTGCTGCCATGTTAAAGCTACATTGCAGAAGGGAGTTTGGAGCTATTTTAACAACCTCCAAGAGGAGAGATAAGAGCATGGACCAGGGCGTGGAGAAGCAGCCGGATACGTGCTGAAGAAAGAGACCACATGCTTTGTTGATGGTTCTGATAGGAGGTTGGTTTTGATAGGATCAGAGGGAATGAGGAGTGAAGGAAGAAAGACTCCTAACAGCAGGGGAGGATACTTATCCTCATTTAAGATGTTTCCAAGTGTAATAATTACCAGTTTATGTAAAGCCTTCCCGAGAAGGAGCATACATCTCTGGGGCAAGTTCTCCTTTCTAAAGATCCATGAAATTGTTACTTAGTGAGATATTGTCGGTGGGAATTTGAAGTGAGTTGCGAGCGCCAAATAAATTTATAGGAGCAGTTCAGTGTTCATAAACCTTGAGACTGTCTTAGGGAATATTTTTTACACAACTTCACTAATCATAAGAAAGGATTTCACTAAAGAAACATTAATCTAATATGATACACACATAGGGGAAAAAAAGCAGGTTTTGTTTTTTTTTACAGTCAGTTAAAATCCTGTGCAAAGAGATAAAAGTAAAGTGTTTTTTTTTAAATATCACTATAAATTCAAAATTGTTTGGACATAAATCTGTATCATTACTACTTTTCATATTCGAATGTACATTTAACATTTTTACTTTATTTCATCCTTTCCATACAATAAAAACTGGCCATAAACACACACAAAATTTATGTAGGATCCTGGAACCAATCAGCATTTTTCTCTATGTCCAGAGATGTGAGAGAGTCTACTTTCTCTTATTTTGCTTTAAAATGTTTTAATCACTTGCAAACAAGTTCAATAATGCTGAAGGAAACTAAAATTACAAGGAAAATAAAAACGAGGTCTACATAGAAGCCAACAAGAACCACGCTTTGGGGTGGATTAACAGAGAAGAGATTGTGGTCAGTTCAAGGCTAAGTTCACAGTTGTTCTTTCTTTCACCAGGAAAGAGACATAAAGAGAGCTCGCCTATATTGACTTTAAAGCTAAAGCAAAGCAGAGTACAGAGCAGAAACTTCCGCATGCGAGCAAAGGGTATTTGTTTCCTCCAGACGGTAAGAATTTAATTTAGGGAAGCAAAATGAATAGCATAAGGCAGGCACCGGCCTGTGGAAGGAAGCTCAAGTCTAAATGCAGACAGCAAGTGGAATGAGTGCCAACATTTCAGCAAGAAGGGGCAGGTGACACTTTCAACCTACCAGATTGTTGCTAGCACCCAAAAATTCAAAAGAATCAGACAAGGGCAGATTTGGCAGATGTTACTATGTTTCTATGATTTCTTGGCCCGGGGAGTAAAAACCAAACAAGCCATAGGTTAATCTAGGTAATGTTGAACTTTCGTTAACCATTATGTGTGAAGCATGTTACAAACATTATCATGTTTCATGTTTCAGCAAATGCATTATATTTTATTTCAATATCGTTAGCAGAAACTCAGAAAACCCAAGTGTTTTTCATGCATTTAAACAAGGAATATAGATAGTGAGTCCAGTATTTGAGCACCAAGCTATTTCCCCTAACACAACAGGCAACTTTTTAATATCAGGATTTAGTTACTATTTTAGGACCAAATACTTAAAAAAAAAAAAAGAAATCAAATGAAGGCTTGTCTGTATTTCTAGCTTTCATTTTGAATCCCCTTTGCATATTTCTACATAGTTCTAGCTGATTCAGTGAAAAAAGTATTACTTGTAATAAAATACCACTGTAACAAATATTACTTAAATATTACATGCTACAAAATAGAATAAGAGTAAAATGATAGGTCAACGTAATGAGAGGCGAGATATGTGGAATTATCGTATGACAACCTTGGATACAGGAAACAGTTAAGTACAGAAGTAGGCACAGAGCTTTCTAGTAAACACAGATAAAAGGGCAAAACACTGTTGTTCTTGTCCAATTATCTAATAAAAAGATAGATGCGGGATCATTAAGGCTCTATTCTCTAAGACGAATTAGGAGCATGAAGAAATTTTTCACGTGGTGGCATTAAGCAATTTAATAAGTGCGCATTATTCATACATCACACAGAGAATGCTTTGGAGGGATCCCATTTAGTTTTTAAAAGTGGGAACATAGGTTCATAGGTAGGCTCCCCCGAAGGATGTTTTTCTTCTCAACATGTAACTTGTCAACAGAAGGAAATCGTCGGCTGCCAAATTGTTAATCCTGCGGGAATGTCTTCTGAGCATCACTAGCATATGTTCTCAGAGTCAATGGCTTAGGTTTTAAGAGTAACATCCCTTTTGGTCAGCTTTAGAGTCTAGCTCCTTAGGTTTCAGGTAAATTTGATTTGGGCATGAAAGTAATAGATTTACACGTGTTTTCCTTTTCCCCCAATGCATAACTTAAAGCTATTTTCCTTGATCTGTTTTTCTACTGAAGTAAATAAGCAACTACATAGAAAGTCCCAGAATCAATACTGGTAAACACACTGGATCAAATTTGGCAAAAAAAAAAATTAGAATGTCTGCAAGAAAGGGGAGTAAGTGCACTGGCATATTTCCTCATTGCCCGTTACTTTGAGTCATTGTAGCACCAAGACCCGGCCTCTGCAGAGGTGAAGAGGGTAGAGATGGGACCTGAGTTTTGTATTCTGACTGGGAGCGGAATAAATCACATCATGCCTCTTAGTCACGGTCTCAACATATATGTGAACCGTTGGTAATACAAACTTGGGCAGTTTTAGTCATGTTTGTCCCCCTCCTTGAAGACATTTGTTATCTGTTTATAATGATGACTGCAGACCACAAAGTGATTTCCATCCAAAGGGAAACCCACACATTTGAGGCTTTTTGCCAGTTCCTTTGACTGCCGGGGTTGAACTTCGCATTGTTCCACAGGAAAAGCAAAATTTGCTACGGTGGACAGTTGCGTTTTCCTGCAATGACGGTCACGGCGAGGAACGGAATTCTCAGAATGTGCCATTGTGCTCATCGAGTAGGAGCAGACTGTTGTCAGTCAATTTGAATGCCTGGATCCCCAATGGGAAACTAATCTATTTCTTCCATATTCTTGAATGTCAGCCTCAACAAAACAATGTTTTATTGAAATTACAGATCTAGTCACCGTTACTTGAGAGAAATACTACCCAGACACATGTGACAGAGAAAGAAAATGTTGGTGAAGAAAACAAATAATGTTGCTTGCAGAAAAACAAAGTTTTAACTGAGCTTTGGCTCATGTTATTTCAGCTTTGTATTCAAAATAGCCATGATCTTGAATGAACACCATTTGTTAAAGAATCACCAGAAGTTAAAAAGAAACAGTCTGATTCAGCTGCCCTCTTTACATTTCGGAAAGTACTTTAGGACTTAATTCTAAAACTGCTCTATAAATTGATATATGCAAGCTAATTGAGAAGTTTTATAAAAATAGTATTGCTCACTGGAATGGGTACTATTACTTTTTAAATATATTTTATTAATTTTTTACAGAGAGGAAGGAAGAAGGATAGAGAGATAGAAACATGGATGAGAGAGAAACATCGATCAGCTGCCTCCTGCACACCCCTTTCTAAGGATGTGCCCGCAACCAAGTTACATGTCTTTGACCAGAATCAAACCTGGGATCTTTCAATCCATAGGCTGATGCTCTACCCATGGTTTCAGCTGGGATGGTTACTAATATTATTTCACCACAAAAGCCCTGTGATATTAAAAGATATAATTAGAATACAGAAACCAAGGCCTATCCTGCACCACATACATAATAGGTAAACCTAGAGCAATAGAAGGACAATGTATGAGACTTGAAACCCTCTCAGGCTCTGCTTCAGAGGAATCCAATGTAGACACTCATCTTTTAGCTGAGCTATCTTTCTGTCCTATTCTAAACAAGTTTGGATAAGGCAGCTGAATCCTGTATTCTGAGCGCTTCACTAGGTCCTCGGTTTGTGCATGCAAAGATGTTTATTTGAGGTAAATGTTACCTTATTATAAACAATTTTAACCTGCTAATGTTTCTTTAGTTTGTTTTCATCCTCCTCCAACATTTCCTTTAGGTCCCAACCATATGGAAAATTAGAAACTCACACGGGCCTGGCTGGCTTGGCTCAGTGGTTGAGCACTGACCCATGAACCAGGAGGTCACATTTTGATTTCCGGTCAAGGCACATGCCTGGGTTTCAGGCTTGATCCCCAGAGACAGCCTATCAATGGTTCTCTCCCACCATTGATGTCTCTATCTCTCTCTCCTTTGAAAGCAATAAAAATATATTTTTTAAAAAAGTTCAAAGAAAAGGAAACTCACATGGACATTAAGTGCTCTGGGGGAACAAGTTGATAAAATGATAACAGTAAACATACCAATTTACCAACAATAAGTCTCTCTTTGCACCTTTATTTAGCTGGAATCTCAATCAGTCTCTGTAGATTGATATTTGGTCTTTTGACACTTCCATTTACCTAAAAAACTTCAGGACCAATTGATACAAGTTTTTAGCTTATATTTTAAGAGAAAATTTTAAACACAAAGCTATATTAATATTCTTCCCAATCTGACAGTTTTTACAATATGGATAACTTTAAACTCAACAATTCCATTTTAGAGTATATTATGGAAATAGGTTCCAATATGCATGAAAATCCATGTATAAAATGTTCATTGCAGCGTAGTTTATTCGAAGGAAGGATCTCTAAGATATATTTCCTAGTGAAAGATTCAGGACTCAGAACATTGCAACAGAAAATATAAACCAAATTATATAAGAATCCATACTATACAGTTAAATAGTTAAACACCCCCATCACCCATAAGCACACCTAGGTTAACTGTATAGAGAAATGTTTGGGTGAAATTCATACTGATTTATAAAGATTAGTTACTTTTAATGAGAAGAATGAAATTTGGAGAGGTTGATAGAAGGAAAGGTTATTATTTTACATGCTTATGCATTGGTTAGATATTTTTTTTACAAAGATAATGCTTATGTAGTCTTTGTTTTTGTAAAAAAACTTCAAATACATAATTATGGAAAAAATGAAAATTATCACCAAAAAATAAACCATATTTTACTATCTATCTCAAATACTGCTACTTTCAAAATTCCTCTTTTCTATTAATTTCTCTGTGATTGAGTATGTATCATTCTTACAGCACTTTTTCAATTCAATATTGATTAAAGCTCTACTGAGGTTTAATTATGAAAAAGATATTATCCCTATCACCAAGGAACTCACAACTTAGAGAATGAAGAAATGCATTAACTGTAAGATAATGACCAGATAGCTAAAATATACAAGTATGAACAAATTGTTATGGGCCTTTTGGAGGGCAGCATTCTAACATGGCCCGCAAGGTTATCTGCTGGTTTGTTACTGGCTTTGGACCTAATGAAGTACAAGTTGGGAATAGGAGACGGAGAGGAAAGGTTCATGATTTCCTTCCCCATTTTCTCTCTGCTCACTCACCCTGCCACTGAATACATACTATGTTCCAGGCACTATCCTAAACACATTGCGTTTTTACATATTTAGTCCACCTTTGAAATAGAAATTACCATTACCCCCATTTTAAAACAATGTTAGATAAATTGCTTTGGGTCCCAAGGGAAAAAATAGTGGAGTCAGAATTCTAACCCAGGAAAATTCTGTGACTTAGGAATTTCTAACTTAAAACAAATAAAAAAACATAGTGGTGATGTGGAACTTGATTCCTGACCAAGAACCAAGAAGCTCTCTATCATCAAGATTTATAGAAACCTCACAGCATGATTACATATGGTATCTTACTTCTCGTTGAGGTTGTTTTATGATTTGTGTTATAACTGATGTTCATTTTTAAAATACTATGCTTTAATAATTGAAATTGTAATATATCTCTGTAAATGTATCCAAGTATTGTGGTATGGATATATATCAAAAGCCCATTAAGTTATTCATGAATGCCAAAAGTTTGAAATGCCTTTCTATGGGCCAATTGGCGGTAACAGGGAGAATAAAGCCATCAATATATATAAAAGCCTAAGCGACTGCACTATTGAAAGAACAAATGACAGGTAGACTGGTTGCTATGATGTTTACTGACCACCAGGGGGCAGATGTTCAATGCAGGAGCTGGCCAATGGTGGTCAGTGTGCTCCCACAGCCATCCTCCCATGGCTGGCCAATCTCCTATGGTAACTCCAACCTGGCCAAACAGTTCCAATTGGCCTCAATCACCAGCCAAGCAGAGGGACCACACCCATACATGAATTCGTGCACTGGGCCTCTAGTCTCCTATAAGTGAGCTAGAGTTGCTCATTGTCCGGAAGCTAGTCTCATGATATTAGAACTAAAACTTACTTATTTAATACTAGAGGCCCGGTGCACGAAAATTCATGCAGTGGAGTGGGGGTTCCTCACCTTAGCCTGCCTCCTCTCACAGTCCAAGAGACCTCAGGGGTGGAAGGTGACCCAGCAATCAGGGGAAGGCAATGCCCCCATCATACCTCTGCTGCTACCACTGCCAGCAGCGCAAGCTTTGGCTAGCCCCGGTTTCCTGAGCCTCAGGCAGCCTGGAAGGCTGGGCAGCCACCATCTGAGGCTTATCTGCACTTCAGGCCTGCCCTGGGCGGCTGGGGGACCGAGGAGACTGAGGAATTCCAGAGGTAGGTGTGTGGAGCAGCTGGACCCACCTGGGGATGGGCCCAGCCATGCCACGCATCTGCTGCCCTGGTGGGGCTGAGGGGACTGGGCGCAGCCATCTTGTGGCTATGGGTGCCACCATTTTTGAGGATGTGACAGCTAATTAGCATATTCCCTCTTTCTTGGCTGTGGGCATCATCCTCTTTATGAGAGTGCGGTGGTTAATTAGCATATTCTCTCTTTATTAGATAGGATAGGAATCTATTCTGCACTATCTAGCATGGCAGATAATGGGAATAAAAGGAAGTTTACATTAGGAAATCTCTAGTCCACAGGTTAGACAATATTTTTAGTACAGTTGAGGTTACATAGACAGACAAGCAGGTAGAATAAGCATATTCTGGGAAGCCACGGGATAAACATCTAATAAAGGAAACGTGACAGGTGTGCTGCATCTTGGAGGGCAAAGAGGAGAACCTTGTACTGGGCAGTTTGCTATTTATTCTGGGAACTTCCAGTGAATATTAAGCAGTAGAATAGCACAATTATACATTATGTTACATACTTAAAAAGCAAAACTCTTTTATGTTATCACAGAACTCATACCAATAATGTGCAACTCTGCAGACCACTTCATGGTAAAAACACTGAAACTAGAAATAGAGGGGAACTTCCTCAACCTGGTAAAGGGCCCCTCAGGGAAACATCACATCTCATGGCCAAAGATGGAACCCTGTCCCCCAAGACCAGGAACAGGACAAGGATGTCCACTGGCATCATTTTCATTCAACATTGTACTGCAGAGTCTACCTAGGGCAGTGGTTCTCAACCTTCCTAATGCCGCGACCCTTTAAGACAGCTCCTCATGTGGTGGTGACCCCCAACCATAAAATTATTTCCATTGCTACTTCATAACTGTAATTTTGCTTCTGTTTATGAACTGTAATGTAAATATCTGATATGCAGGATGGATTTTCGTTGTTACAAATTGAACATATTTAAAGCATAGTGATTAATCACAAAAACAATATGTAATTGTATATTGTGAAATATTTATTTCTAATTACAAATAAATGAAATTTTGTCTTCAATCATGGTGTAACATGGGTAACTGTTCATATGACAACAGTAAACTACATTGCTACATCAAGAAGCGGTGTGTTGGTTCCTAAGACCATGGGAAATAGGTGTTTTCCAATAGTCTTAGGCGACCCCTGTGAAAGGGTTGTTCAACCTCCAAGGGGTCGTGACCACAGGTTGAGAACCGCTGATCTAGGGCAACTAGGCAAGGTGAAGAAATAAGAGATATCCATATTGCAAATGAAGAATGGAAACCATCTCTAATTGCAGAGGACATTCTCTTCTATGTGAAGATGCTAAGTATCATCAGCAATCAGCTGTTAGATCTAACAAATGAGTGCAGCAAGGTTACAGGATACAAGATCAATACACAAAATCAATTGCATTTTGTACTTTATACATTTACATGAATGATCCAAACATGAGACTAAGAAAACAACTTTATTTGGAATAGAATTCGTAACAATGAAAATAATTAAGAATATATTTAACAAAAGAAATGTTAGATTGGTACACTGGAAATTGCAGAACTCAAATGTTTGTTATTGATGAATGGATAAACAAAATATAGTATTTCATAAATAGGGATATTGTTCAGCTACAAAAGGAATGAGTGACTGATATATGCTAAAACAGAATGAACATTGAAAATATTTTGCTAAGTGAAAAAAGCCAGACATAACATGCTATATACTGTATGAATAGACTTATATGAAATGTCTAGGAAAGGAAATTCCATAAAGATATAAAGTAGATACAGATTTCTAGGAACTAGTAAGATAAAGGAATAGGGAACGATCGCTAATGAGTTCAGGATTTCTGTTCAACGTGATAATACTCTGAAATTAGATAGTGCTCATTGTTATATAATCTTGTGAATATATCAAAATCCACTGAACTGCATACTTTAAAAGGTTTAATTTTATGGTAATAAAAGTATATCTTAATTAAAAATCATGTTAAATAAATTACATAGGAATAACATTTACTTGTAAATAAGTGATTTACTAATAAAGTATATGTTGATGTATAGGTGTTCTATAAATGTTTCTTAAAAGAGTGTATAGATCAAACATCTATGATTAATAATACAAATTATATAAACTATAATAATATAAATTATATAAAACTAAATAATTAAGAATTTAAATTAATCAACAGAAGTAAACCACAGATAAAAAAGAATTATTATTTGAGGATGACAACTCTTATAGATGTTTAACCATTTCCCTTATAAAAAATGAGAGTACTCTGTCATTTATTTTCTAAGTGACACAATGTAGAATTATAGAGTAATATCTAAATATAGTGTTAATATAATGTCAAATATAGTATTGTTAAAATTACTTAATAAGAATTATTCATGATGGGCACTGAGAAGGTTCATTAGGGTTTCATTTAACATTTTCCATCTCATGGCACTCATAAACTAATCACTAAAATTCTGCATCACACCAAAATATGTTTTTTTGCTGATCTTACAAAAAAAATAGGTATAATTTTGATTCATTCACACTGGACAGCTGTTGTCATTTTTTTACATGACAATCTAAGGGAAAAGAGGTCAGTGTCCCTGACAAAACATCAGGTGTTGCATGTTTTAAAAATTCAGTGGCACACCAGTGGGCTGTGGCACTTCAGTTGAAAATCACTGTTTTTAAGATTTGCTATTTTGAAAAAAACTTCGGGTTAATATGGGATTTTAGGAGCGATTAATCAACTCTAATTGTAAGAAAGACTGTCATCATGCTAATCCAAGACTGTTCTGCAGCACATTCTGTACCTAAAGTTGATGAAAAGACGTTTTTTTTTTTTACTTTCAACTTTCAGTTAGGTGACATATTTTAAGGATGGTTATATTCCATCCAAAGTTATTTAGCTAAAGATAGTGATCAATTTTGACTTCATTTAAGATGAATATGACAGAAAGTGGAAGTTTGATAAAATTGCTCTTGAAAATATTTTATTCATAACCTTATCCGTCCCTTTAAAAATGATCTCATCTGAGGTATATGTAAAACATGCACATATAGGTACATGTGTGATATATAAGCTAACAAATATGTATTTACTTGTATATATTCAGGCAATTAAAAATGAAATCATACCAATTATCATATATTTTAAAGAGAACAGAATTTTAACTATAAATTGCTATCACTAAAAATAAAATAAAAAATGCCTAGATTGCAATCTGTTAGCTTATCAGAGAGTATTGCTGTGTTGAAATAGACAATTTCTATTGAATGCATGTTCACGTGAAGTTTAGTGTTCTTGGTGCTGAAAGGTGCATTTTCTTGGTGTACGTTAAATAGTGCTGAAATTCACTACTCCAATTGCTCGAAAATAAAACTAATTTTGTTATTAAGATCTTTGTCTCATAAAAGAATGAGACTAAGTGAACACATGACCTAACCTGGCTTTGGTCTCTTATAGGGTGGTTTTAGGATGAACACACCATATAGACCTATTTGTCTGCCAAGTGTCTCCGACTTATTTAACTTATTTTGAAGCTCTTTTTTTTAATGTTAACATATTACAAATAGTAGTACATATGTCTATATTTTTTTTTCACTTGACCTTCCCCAGCCTCCCCCATCCCCTGGCACAGACCCTCACCTCCTTTCCAGTGTCTTGCGTCCATTGATTATGCTTATATGCATGCATATAAGTCCTTCGGTTGAACTCTTACCTCCCGTCCCTCAACTCTCCCCAGCCTTCCTGCTGTAGTTTGACAGCCAGTTTGATGCTTCTCTGCCTCTGTATCTATTTTTGTTCATCAGTTTATAATGTTTTTTATTTATCCATAGATGAACGAGATCATGGGGTATTTTTATTTTGAAGCTCTTAATGATGACATTCACACCTTCTGGGAGGATGTGGCCTTTGCTAGGTGACATCCTTAGGATCACAGTCATTAGCATAATAGGCTATTTTTTTCCTACATAAAGGAAAAAATACAGCAATCTTGCCAAAAGAGGATTGTGGAAGCCTAAGCACAAATGCATTTGAAAGAGAAAATATCCACTTTTACACCATAGATATTCCTTAGGGTACTTCTTGTCAAACCATCTTACTTTTCCAATCGACAAGCTGAGTTGCAGGTAGGTTTGTGCAGGATCACACGTGGCACAACTGGGTCCTGAGCTCAACTCCTGACATCTGCCTACTACATGCCCTTCCTGCTGCAGCTGGATTGAACATGCATGTCATTTCCATAATAGCTTTCTCCTTACGTGTGGTGAAGAAAGCACCAGAAAGTTTTCCTTGAAGGTATGCATGCTGTTTTAATTGACGTTATAGTACCAACCCAGCAACATTAACATAACAGAAAATTCTTTCACGGCCATGCAAGTTACTACGTGAAACTTAATCTATCCGCAAACACTTCTAGGCTCTGCAATAAGTAAGCATTTACATAATTGCCATCTCAATGTGGTCACAGCTTTGACATCTGCTTTTCTTATATGAGCATATAGATTTCCTCTGTTGCTATACATATTTCATGTTTCTCATCTTCAAAAGCTGCCTAATATTTTACTGTTCTGGTACTGGAAAGAACTTCGCACTTCCACAGATGGACATTTAAATTTCTTACATTTGTCCTCCATTTTTTTTTGGATAGTGTTACAGTGAATATATGTTTTAGATGTTCCCCCAAAATTTTATATTAATGCCTTAGGTTCAATACCCAGATATGGGATTAACTTGATGAATAGTATCTATAATTTTAA
The DNA here is from genome assembly GCA_004026805.1 of Lasiurus borealis. Lineage (NCBI taxonomy): Eukaryota > Metazoa > Chordata > Mammalia > Chiroptera > Vespertilionidae > Lasiurus > Lasiurus borealis. The sequence goes on along the minus strand of PVJN01003586.1, from coordinate 52,445 downwards.
TTGTTCTTGATGATTCTTATAATATTGGTCCCCAAAAAGAGAGCTCTACCATTTAAATACTGTTCATGATACATAAGGATATCTTTCATTATGTCTTCACCATCAGTGAGTATTATTATATTATTATTAAAACTTTTTTTCAAATAGTCCAAATGCTGTATTTTATTTATTTATTTTTAAAATTTATTTTTAAATATATATGTTTATTGATTTCAGAAAAGAAGGGAGAGGAAGGAAGAGATAGAAACATCAGTGATGAGAGAAAACCATTGATTGGCTGCCTCCTGCATGGCTCGCACTGGGATTTGAGCCTACAACCCAAGCATATGCTCTGATCGGAAATCAAACCATGACCTCCTGGTTTATAAGTTGACACTCAACCACTGAGCTACAATGGCCGGGCCAAATGCTGTATTTTATATTAATTTATTTTATATTTTCATATCTGCTAACTTCATAGAAAACATTACATATTATTAAAATAAGTTTAAATATAGAAAGGTATATCATTATGACATACATAAAAATATAACATTTTTGTAATTATAGGTATTATTGACTATAGAAAATATTAAAAATAGAAAATGACTATTTTGTTTTTATGTTTACAGTTTCATTACTTCTTGAATGTTAATTGCCTCTTTCCTTGATCCATTAATATTAATATGTTTATTTTAATATATTCTACTTTCTTTGACATTTTATTCACTAATCAAACAACTGCTAAATGCCTAGTGACTATTCTTAGCCCTGTATTAACCCTGAGAACTTCACAATCCCTACCATCAAGGACCCCTCAGTCTGCCTGAAGAATGGAATAGGAAAAAAGATGGAAGATGAATAAGCCAAATATTAAAGTACAAATGGGCATAGTTTTCAAAGGAGCTTCTTTGCTGCTTTTTTAATGTCCGTGTTTGACAAAATGGAGTCATATATGTGCCAGGGAGGAAAGCTTTAGTTTGATACTCTTTGCTGCTCCTAAAGGACTGTGTCCCAACGTAGACTGAGTGCCTTTGAGAGTCAGAGGAGATGTGGGCACGTTCACACTCAGCCAGGGCAGGTGGAGGGACCTGGGCTTTGATACACTGGACAGCCAGCTCGGATCCCCAGACCAACTAAATCACTTCAGTGAAATTCTCTGATAGTGTGGCAGCATCAGTCCTTCACTGTTATCACCATCTCCCATCTTTTCTCTTATCCCATTCTTCCTACTGCCAAGATGACTCTTCACAGGCAAGTTTTGTCTCCATGTGAGGCTGGCCATGTAAGAATATGGTCATGGGCTGCATTTAAAAATGTAATGTGCGCCGAGACCGGTTTGGCTCAGTGGATAGAGCATCGGCCTGCGGACTGAAAGGTCCCAGGTTCGATTCAGGTCAAGGACATGTACCTTGGTTGCGGGCACATCCCCACTAGGGGGCGTGCAGAAGGCGGCTGATCTATGTCTCTCTCTCATTGATGTTTCTGACTTCCTATCCTTCTCCCTTTCTCTCTGTGAAAAATCAATAAAATATATTTAAAGATAAATGAAAATAATAAAAAAATAAAAATGTAATGTGCGTAGACGTGTTTTGAAACTGAGATACATCACACACCCTTCACTAGTAGTTTTTACTTCAGCTTTTTGAGTTATTTCTGTTCTAGATAGATGAGTTGTGCTCATCCACTCACACATTCTCTTTTTTTATAGTCCAGGACAACACAACCAGATGAGTAACAGCTTACACTGCAGTTGTAAAAATTGGACACACGTTTCTCCTTCCCCTTTAATGAGAGGATCACTACATGTGGCAATTGTGTCTGTTTTTCATTCATTTTTAATGAAGAAAAGTAAAATAACTGTCAACTGGAAATGTGTTTACAATCTTATCAAGTGTTTGGAAGATTTGACTCATATCTCTTGAGGTGGTAATATGCCATGTGAGAAGAAAGAGTCGTTAGTTCTTGAGCTTTGACATGGTCTAAATTAAAATTTCATTTTCTAAGTTTGGATAATGAGGCGAGTTCCTGGAAAGCAAAATGGAACAGTAACAGCTTAATTATTAACGTCAACACCAAGAGAAAACATTCACAAGTGCAATAACTATTATATTTAATTTTAAGAAATGAAGGGAACAGTGTAAATTATCTAAAAATCCATAAAATTTTTTGTATGTCAGAATTGGAAACTCATATGAGAAGTATGATCATAACAATGAATTGTACTTCCTAACCTAACTATTTCATGGCCCTTTATATTTTAAATAGTCCCTGAGACTGATATTCTGATGGGCTGATGGGTAAAATATCTTTAATATTAATTAGACTTCTAGTAACTGTTTTAAGAAAAAAAACATATAGAAATGCACACTAAAAAAAACACACTTTAGAGATGAAATGGCAGTATTCCATCTTTCCTTATGGCTGAGTAGTATTCCATTATATACATCTTTTTCCAATCATCTAGCAAAAGATATTTTGGTTGTTTCCATGTCTTGACCACTATGAATAATGCTGCATTAAACAAAGAGAATCATATATTCTGTTGAATAAATATTTTCAAATGTTTGTGACAACGTGGATGGAGCTTGAAAATATCATGTTAAATGAAATAAGCCCCATGGAAAAAGTCAAGAACCATTTAACTTCACTCATATGTGGGAGAGAATACTGAAAGCAACAAACACATAAAAACAAACAAAAACTCATAGATACAAGCAGCCCTGAGGGGGAAAGGGAAGATGAGAAGGAGGTAGTAAAATGTAAAAGGGGTCAAATTATGGTGACAGAAGGAGATTTGACTTCTGTGGTGGACACACACTCTACAGATGATATATTATAGATCAATGTCAGTCCAAAAGCATTTTGCAGAGACGAAGCTACAATTGCAACTGAGTATTATTTTTGAACATGGTGAAATATAGCTTGTGGTTAGGAACCGAGGCAAGGAAAAGTCATAACTTTGCACCGAGGCCCAATTTCTGGCAAATGAGCTGGATTTATGCCAGAGGTGGGCCACTCCACGTATCCAGTCATAAAACACCAATATCTCTAACTGTCCTCACTTTGGAGAAGGCCTAGCCCTCTTTCTGATGTCCCACGAATGCAACTGAAGGTGCTGGAAATAACCTGAAGACTGTAACTGCAAACTTCCCCTGAGCTCTGCCTGACGTGACGGAAGGTCAGCTGGCAATGGTGTTGTGAGAATGTAATGAATCCCAGGAGCAGAAATAATCAGCCCTGGCGCTCTCCGCCTTATTTAAAGCGTGGTTTATACAGTAATCTGAGCAGCAAGAAATCCGTTCTCCTCTTCCAGCTGCAATAGTCACGCTGGGCCGATCTATTTAATAATTCCTGGCTAAATATTTACGATGAGCTGCTTTTGTTTTAAAGCTCGGTCAACATATTTAGAAACCATGATGAGTTTATTTCCAGCAGTAACAAATTGAAATTCTTGACTTCGGGGAAAAAAAAAAAAATCACTGTATCTGGTAGAACATTTTGATTCATGTCGGTGTTCTATTAGAACACAAGTCCCGATGGGTGTGAAACACAGCTCTCCTTCGCCAGTGCTTACAAGAGAAGTCGGTGATTGTTTTAATTGTTAACTTAACAGCTGTTCTCTCTAATATGGACTGAAGATGCTAAAACTTGAACTAATTAATCAGCACATAAAAGCAGCATTGTGAGATTATCATCTAGTGTTTTAATTAGATTTCATGAGAAAGTAATTTTGTTTCTGTGAGATCTCGCTGGAAAAAAAAAGGGGGAGGGGGGGAACTGTATCTAATTATGATTCAACTTTTTGTAATGAGCTTTTCACAAAACGAAGCATGTCTTGAAGAGAATACTAAGAGTAAAGATATTGAGTTGTTTCAAAATAACCTACCACACACTAACTGTGTTTTTCAGCACGGTTGCCAGACAACCCAGAGATGGGGCCTAATTTGGGGGCTCCTTACTTCACCCTCTTCCCCCCAACCGCACTGGACCACCAACATGCACTTCTTCCTTCCTCTTTAAATAGCACGAAAGGTCCTGTGCTCTCCGTGTGATTTCTCTCTTCTCCGCCCACCCCTCTAAGTCCTTGTAAGTCACCCTTCCAAGTCTGTAGCCCTTATGTGTATGCAAGTCTATAACATAAAGCACATGTGTGGAGAACAGCACAAAAGTGTACAGCTTAATGAGGCATTGTTTTTACTCTCTTAAGGGTATCTATTGAGCAACAAACATTCTTTATTGCAATGGACTCAATTAGTAATCTTTTCTAGTTAGTGTTTTCTGGGTGTCATATTTCATAGTTTTTTTTTCCTCAGCTCAGATACTTTGTAAACATTATTGTTTTTCCCTTTGCAAATTGTTCTGCCTTTCATTATTTACATAGAACTTTTTTTTTTTTTTTGTATCTGGGTTTTGATATCTGGTATGAGATAGAATTCAATATTCCAGCCAGAGCAAAGACTTTGAGATTTCAGGAACTTGGATTTGATTAGGAGAAGTGGGGTCTAGTGAATGAGGCAGGAGGAGGGGACAGTGAGGCTGCAGAGGCAGACTTTGGCAGGGTAGTAGAGAGCATGGTGGTTTTTGGTAAGCATTTCATTTTTTATTTTATTTTAAACGTATGGAAAGTTATAAAGAGTTGGGGATGGGAGGAATAGATGAGATTGACATTTTTATGAAGGGTTGAGTACTGTGATAATAATGAACAGAGACGCCATAAAAAATGCAGGTGGGCGGGGCCATTGGGGAGCTTCTGCCCTTTGCCAGGTGAGGGATGGAGCCTGGGGTAGGATGTGGAGGTGAGGAAACCTGGACAGACCTGAGGACTGTTTTGCAAGGAAAGCCAACACAATTTTCGGATGGATCAGATCTATGTTTGAGAGAGAAAGACTTATGAAATATAATTCCAAGGTGATGCTGTTTACCAATATAAGAAAAATATCAGATAAAATGTCATTGACTTCATGAAATGTTGGTCCTGCTTATGAATGTTTCCAGAAGTAGTCTATACCACCAATATTGCATTTTATGGTAATCATTCTGCCTAAACTCAAGGCAGTGCTGAATATAAATATAGTAGTCCTTCCTTTTCAATGGGGGAATATTCCAAGACACCCAGGAAATGCCTGGAAACGTAGATAGTGCTGAACCTTATATGTATTGTGTTTTTTTCTTACACATACATATCTATTATAAACTTTAATTGACAAATTTGATAATGTCTTCCTAATAATTGTATATGCTCATTAATTTCTATATCTTCAAATGAACATAACGAATAATAAGTATGCTTTTATCAAAACCCCCTTATCTGTAGTTTTGCCTCTTGTGGTTTCAGTTACCTGCTGTCAATGGTGGTCCAAAATATTAGACGGAAATCACAAAAATAAACAATGAATAAAACTTAAATTGTTTTGTGTAGTATGATGAAATCTCGAGCTGCCCCATTCCATTCCGCCCAGACAGGTATCACTCCTTTGTCCAGCATATCCACAGCGTTTATACAACCCTCGCTCCCATTTTAGTCACTTAGCAGCTGTGTGAGTTGTCAGATCAACTGTCGCAGTATCACGGTGGGTGCTTGGGTTTAGGTAACTGTTAGTTTCCTTATATTGTTACAATTGTTCTATTTTATTATTTGTTACTGTTGGCAATTGCTTATTGTACCTAATTTGTTGATTAAACTTTATAATAGGTATGTATGTATAAGAAAAAACACTATATATATAGTTCAGCACTACATATATATATATATATATATATATATATATATATATATGGTTCAGCACTATCCATCATCTAGGCATTTCTTAGAAAAAAGGTCTTGGAAAAGGGAGGATTACTAGATTTGGTTCCAGCACCCCCTTGAGTTGCAGGCAGAATCATTAGTCCCCTCAGTTTTCAGCTGAGGAACATCAGATGTAATATTTAATAAATTATGAAGCTGGATCTTCATCTAAGTCTTATGACTCTGGCGTTCCTAACTTCTTTGGTGTGTCTCGTGTAACCTCTATAACAACAATGTTGGTGGCTGAGCTCAAAACAATGCTCATAAAAATGTTTACTAATTATAGAATGGGGCACACATGCTGTATCTAGGCAAGAAAATTTGAGCTATGCACTGATTATACCAAGAGACTAAGACCCTTGTACTTAAAGGTTTTATCTGTTTTATTATTATTATTATTATTATTATTATTATTATTATTATTAAGTTTATCTAGAAATACTTTAACTTTTAAGGCCTACATATATTTTCTAGCAAAAGTTTATGGACTTACCTTGGAATATGCCCCTGCTAAATTTTCTTAATCCATTTGTTTGAATTCTCTTTATCGAGTGAGTGTGAATTGAAGCATGAATGACAACGAACAAAATGTTATTTCTACCTGAACTTAAAAATTCGACAGAAAGAGCAACTCATCAGCAGCAATTAGTGTAGAAACCCAGGTGGTCAGATAAGACAAATTATCCGTTGATTTTATTAATTTCTTAAGGAAATGCTTAATGTTGAGATGGGGTCTTCAGAAATGTACCTAAAATATGATATTTTGCCAATAGGCTAATTAAATTAATTCCAACTGGGTTAATTTGGACACATTACCATTGTTTATCTAAAGAGAAAGAACAAGTACAGTAAGTTCTAATGTAGTGGAGTGAACAGCACAAGACTGAATTTTTAAAACAACATAAGGTCAAGTAATAAGAATTTATCACCTGATTATGCTGACTCATCCCTCTCAGAGTAAAAATAACAAACTTACAATGACTGACATTTATAACTTCCACAAAGTACCTGTGCATATCATTCTAATTTGATCCTCTCCATCGCCCTTGAAATATAAATTCATCAAAATGTGCAGCTCCATGCTCCAGGCTTTGCATACATTATTTATTTTTTCCCTAATAATCTGTAAATTCAGGGAATTGATGAAGATTTTGGTGATAATCAGGCTAAATGGACTTTGTCTAATGTGTGTAAAATAAAAGACATGCTAATATTGAAGACTGAAACTAAGGAAAGCAATTTGGAGCACCTTCTTTGAAATCAACAAGTTTCAGAGTTTTCTCAGATTTATGAGCTTCTATCTAACATTCATATTCTTAGGAGTGTCTATTTGGCTTCATTTGGATATTATTCTCCATCTTCTTGTCCAGGTGATCAGTCTAGCTAAGACTAATTTCTTAGCTTTGAAGGTAGAACTAAAATAAAGCTTCTTGTTTATTCAATTTAACGTTTACACAAAGAATACAGCACACCAGATATAAGTTAAAGAGATAAAATCAAACAAGAGTTAATGCTACCTTCCTGACTTCCAGACTCAATAGAGGAAAAAAAAAAAGGAGAGGATTCCCAGGTTATACACAGATTGGCAAATAAATGGTTGGATAATTTCTAAAGCCTACAGACTCCTAAAGAGATGGATCAGTCAGGACAGCTGGGTGGGCATATGCGAATGTCTAGTCTTTGACCTGGAGAGATAGCCAATAAAGACCTTTCTTCTGTGGGTCATACTATAGGAAGGAAATATAGGTTCTAAGACATAAAAAGTAGTTATGGAAGAAAACATTAGGAGAGGAAAAATGATTGAAAGGGTGTCTCTTGGTGGATCAAAGAAATGGAGAGCCTGTTGTCAAGGATGGCTAGCAGCAGCAGAGAAAGAGAAAAATCAAATTAGGTTTTTCTCTTCCCCTTGGGACAATCTTAGCGAGTCTCCTGGTGCCAGAATTTTATAGCAACTTGTACTGGGGCTGGTGTCCTCAGAAGAACTATCAAACAGCACCAAAGAGTTGATGAAAACACATGCTACCTACCAACCTTTTTACCCCTAACCCTCCACATCCCAAGGTTGATGGATTACTCCCCGGGTGACGGCTTCCTACAATTCTACTTTTTCCTAAGCATTAAGATATAAGCAGTAGTTGGTCAAAGGATGACAAATACCAATAATTCCTTAAAGAAGCCTATGGTCTGTCCTTCAGATTTTCCCTAATATTCATTCCAGACAGAGTAACTGATACCCTTAGATGACCTTAAGCTTACAGGCTAAGATAACAAGAAACTCAGTAAATATAACTATTTTAAATAACAATAAGAAACTGGAAAATATATATCATCTGAAGCAAAAGCAATCATTATTAACCAGTCATATACTATATACACATAGCTTTCCATTTAAATTCAAACTAGTGCATTTAAATGTCCAAGCAATATAAGTTAAAGTTTACATCGATATGAAAGCTATCACTAAAAATGTAGATGCTAGTGAGGCAAAAACAATCGTGTTGTAAAGATTGAAATTATGTAAATTAAGTGCCTACATGTCTAGCACATTATAAATAGGAGATGTAAATTCTTCCCTGTTATTTATTTATTTACTTACTTACTTAACCACCTATTTATATATTTTTTATTAATTTCAGAGAAGAAGGAAGAGGGAGAGAGAGATAGAAACATTAATGATGAAAGAGAATCATTGATTGGCTGCTTCCTGCCCACTCCACACTGGGGATCAAGCTCCCAACCCTGGCATGTGTCTTGACCGGTAATTGAACCATGAACTCCTGGCCCATAGTTCAATGCTCAACCACTGAACCCTGTCAGCTGGGATCCCTATTTTTTAGCTATGTACTTCATAAGTGAGGAACCAGATTTCTGTCTATTTGTGTGTGTGTGTGTGTGTGTGTGTGTGTGATTCCTAGTGATATAATTTCAGGCACTGTGTTAGTTTTCTGAGGCTGTTGTTATAAATTATCACAAACTTGGTGGCTTGAAGTGATAGAAATTTATTATGTCACAGTTCTGGGTGTCAGTGTTTGAAACTAGTGTCACTGGGCTGAAACCAAGATGCTGGTAGAAGCTCTGGGATAGAACCTGTTTCTTATATTTTCCAGTTTTCTTCAAGAAATGGCTGCTGACATTGCGGAGTTTGTGGCCATGTCACTCCAGTCTTCAAGGTCAGCTTTGTACTCTCTGCCTCACACCCCTTATAAATCTACCTCTACCTCTTATAAACACACATGTGATTACATTGAATCCACCAGGAAAATCGAGGATAAGCTCTTACTCTCGGGATTTTAATTTAATCACATTTACAAAGACACTTTCATGTCATATTAGGTGACATTCATAAGTTCTAGGAAGTAGGATGCGGGATCTATTTTTCTGCCTCCACCATAATTACTTATGTTAGCACAGAAAATACTCAATTAATATTTGTTAGGAAAAAGCTCTTTCCATAGCCTTTTTAAACTTTACTTTTATTGTTTACACTATTACGAGTCCCAAACATTACAACTGTTATTGCAGATATCAATTTGTTTTCATCCCCCCTCTTTGTTCACCTCCTCCTCACCCCTCTCCCTTGCCGCCTGTGACCATAGACACAGACAGCAGTGTGGTGATGGCCATGGCCTTTTTTTTTACTGCCTCTCCTAGCTCCTATGATATGTATTACTGATAGTATTTTGTCCTCCCTTCATATACTTTCTACATGTGTTATTTGTACATGTTTATAGTCTCAGTGATCTTCTAACAAAAGTGTTTTTGAGCAACATAATTGTGATGTAGTAACAATAGACCTGTAGTTTGGAACCAGATGTTTGTCTTAAAATTTTGAGTTGGGATGGGAAGTAGCAAGCAACAGGGAGATGGTTCACTTTTAAATATATTATTTTACAACTTTATACATCATGCTAGTCATTTTTTTCAATGAATTAATAAGAATATCATTAAAGACTTCTGTAACTTGGAAGTGAATAAGTTTGCTATTGGAAGTACATGTTGCAAGGTTGACATATCCTATATAACTTCAGAATTTTCTTTAAGATAGTGGCTTCATAGTTAAATGAAGAATACACTTATCAAAGGGATGTTGTGGACAACAATAGAATATCTTTTGTTTTTAATATATCTTATTGTTTTTTTACAGAAAGGAAGAAAGAGGGATAGAGTTAGAAACATTGATGGGAGAGAAACATTTATCAGCTGCCTCCTGCACACCTCCTACTGGGGATGTGCCTGCAACCAAGGTACATGTTCTTGACTGCAACCAAAACTTGGACCTTTCAGGCTGCAGGCCAATGATCTATCCACTGAGCTAATTCAGTTAAGACTACAATAGAATATCTTAAACACAAGAAACACTAGCAGAAGTAACTGGACTCTTGGACAGAGGATATGCTCTGAATGATAAGTCTCAATAACTGGGGCTGTGGGTTGGGACATAATTTACTTTCATACTCTTTAAGAAGCCTGTTGCAGTTAGGAGAATTTTATAGTCATCACTCAGTACTGAAGACAATTATAGTTGGTCTTTGTCGTCTCACATGGAACTGTTCACAAAGAGATAATGAACTTGTGATGGAGACATAGCGCTCATAGTTCTCATCATGAGCAAATACATTAGAATTTTGATTCTTCATTCATCATCCTACTATGTGTTTTCTGAATCCATTCCTTGAGTCAAGAAATATTTATTGAGAATCTATCATGTGTCTGATACCTAGGGAGGAGCTGGGCATACAACAGGGGAGCAAATGGATCTTTCTCCTTTCCAAAACTTCAACCAGTTATGGAAAAGAGCAAGTAAGCTGATGGATTCACAAAAATACTATTATATCATTAGCACCAAAATAATCTTCATTAACTTCTATACAATTTCACAACTAAGTTAACGCAGCTATGATATCAATATTTATTCCTTTATTTATTCACTAGAGGCCCAATGCATGAAGATTTTGTGCAAAAACGAGCCTTCCTTTCCCTAACTGCCAACACTGACTTCGCTCTGGCTGGAGCCACCTTTTCACTATGGCCCAGAGCTGCCTTTTTGCCTTCCCACGCTACCCAGAGGCCCAGAGTGACTGGGACGCTTGGCACCTGTGTATGCAAATTAACCTACCATCTTTGTTGGGTTAATTTGCATACCCACTATTGATTGGCTGGTTGGCATCATGGAGGTATGGTCAATTTGCATCTTACTCTTTTATTAATGTAGAGGATGAGTATATATTGAGCATCTGATGTATGCCAAGTGTTCTATAGCTATTAATAATATAAAATAATGAATGAGAAGACCATTACAAATGTTTGCTTAATTAATTAGGTAATTAGGCTCTGAAAACATTGAAATAAATACAAATATCAAATAATAACATCTTGCTTACAAAAATAAAGATATGGTAGTATATAAGCAATATGATTAATTAATACAGATAAATCAAAGATACATGTTTTCAAATTTTTGTCATTAAATTAAGTGAAAAATGAGGCTTAGTATAAAATTGTACATCTCAAAAGAAAGTTTCAAACTTGAAAGACAACACACTTCAGTATATAATGTTTACGAGTGATAAAGAATCTAATCAATAAAACCTGGAAGAGTTCTTTAAGAAAACATCTTTAAAAAAAAGCTTCAAATTAAGTAATTTCTGCATCAGACTACATGTGGGTTGTGTGCCATTGAGTTGGCTCTGACTCCTGGTAATACTATGAATGAGTGATGTCCACAATGTCCTGTCCTCGCTGGCCCAGCTCAGTTTCTGTAGAGTCTAGTGTAGACTCGTGCCTATGGCTTTTTTTTTTAATCCTCACCTAATGATATTTTTCCATTGATTTTTAGAGAGAATAGAAGAGAGAGGGAAATTCAGAAAGAAACATCAACATGAGGAAACCACATCAATTGGTTGCCTCCTGCACGTGCCTTGCCCAGGGCCTGAGCTGGGAAAGAGCATGAAACCAAACTACAGGCTCTTGACCAGGACCCTCCCTTCCACAGACCCACACTCTATCCACTGAGCCAAATCGGCTAGGGCTCTATGGCTTTCTCATGGAGCCAACCCTTCTCATATTTATCTTCCTCATTTCCTGCTGCCTTCTGTTTTCCCCAGAATTATTATCTTTTACAAAGAACTCTGCCTTCTCAGGATTTGCCTGAAATAGGACTGCACAGTGTAAGTAAAAATGCAGAAACTGTAAATGTAATAAAAATAACATTGGATGACTATCTGAAACACACACACACACACACACACACACACACACACACACACACACAGGTGAAACTGCTTCTGGAGAAGTGGTGACTCATGAGACAAACTAATTATGCAACAAGCATGACTCATTGTTATTTCATGCTACCGAGAGTGGGATCAACAGGTATTCTTAGTCTCCTCAGTAAATGAAACATTCTTCAGCAGCTCTTCTTTATGTTCGCCCAACACTTCTGGATTTTATTGTAAATTGTGTCATTGGGCCATTTGATAGAAGTGTAGCAACCTCAAAACTCCTGGCAAGACATACCTACACAGGAAGTAGAGCCACAATTCCAGATCCAGCTGGGTCAGGATTGCATATATGCTTGCCCCATGTTCTCCTTGCCTGGGTATTTTATTTCACTTGATAACCTGGTATCTTTCCAATTTGCTTGTTACAGATGAGATGTGGTCAAAACTACTAGAGGCATAGAAGTGACAGCTGACAGTAAGGATGGAGATGAAAGAAAGCAAACAAAAAAATCCCAGTTGTCCAGGATGAACCTGTCCACATGTCTCAGAAATCCCCAAAGGAAACGCTAGATTGCAGCTCTTTACTTGAGTTCATAAGCAGCAACATGAGTCATCAAGAAAATAACAATCCATGTACAAATACTCCTATTTAACTAAGACTTGGGAGTTTGCAATAATCTACACTAGAAAGCTTTGTCATTTAAGGGTGGGGTCAAACTTCACTCTCAAACTTAACTTGTTGAAACCTTCATTTCCTTATGAAAATGCTATTGAGCTTTCACCAAAAGATGCCTCATTAAGTGCTCTAAAAGTTTTTATCTATTAGAAGTTGAAATAGCATGTGATGAAGTCTACAGTGCTCAAGTCCCAAACATTACATTCAACATATAAAATAATATTATAAATAAGTTTCTCATTCCAATGTACTCAATAGTAATAATAATAGAAATAAGGGCAGATAACACTTATGAAGCATTGATTATTTGTCAAGAACCATGATGATTTCCTTACAGAGATCATCTGTTTTAATTTTCTAACAACTCTAAGAAGTAGACATTATTATAATTCCCAAAATATTGCCACTTTCTTGGCGAGCCTCAGGTCTTACTGTTGACCAAGGGAGAGCTGAATTTGAATTCTAGCCATTTAATTCTAGAAACAGTGGAAATCTCTGATTCAGGCAGATTTATTCTTCATTGGATCAGACATGAATACAGTTTCCAAAGATAACATTTCTTTTTCAAAATGTTACTCTGCATTTTCTAAAGCCCACATCTATTCAGGAAATATATTGATGTGCTTTCAAAGTGCCCTTGAAATTCTTAGTAAAAAGTGTGCAGGGTCTCAAAAAGCTACAAGAGAGAAATTGACGATTTTAAGGTATGCTTTTAACCAACAGAAATCAGTCAACAATGTGTGGTTTCATCAATTTCCTGAATAATGCTGCAAAACCTATAAAGATCTGTATATCTTTCAAGATGCTTCTTGAGTAAAAACTGCCTTAAAAAAAAACTTGCTGCCGAAACCAGTTTGGCTCAGTGGATAGAGCATCAGCCTGTGGACTGAGAGGTCCCAGGTTTGATTCTGTTCAAGGGCATGTACCTTGGTTGCAGGCACATCCCCAGTGAGGGGTGTGCAGGAGGCAGCTGATCGATGTTTCTCTCTCATCAGTGTTTCTAACTTTCTATCCCTCTCCCTTCCTCTCTGTAAAAAATCAATAAAATATTTTTTAAAAAAACTTGTTAATTTATGGAATGAAGAGTCTAACTTGGGTAATATATTAACTATAAGGAAAAATAGAGAACTTTAGGTGAGTTATAGGAAAAAATAAAGATTTTCATATGGATAAAGTATATATGTATGGCTATCCATATACATAGCTATTATACCATTTTTCGTAAGATTTTTTAAGTAAAGAACCTGTTTTGAAGTTCTGCTTCAAAAAAGAAGACTCAATTGTTATTGCAGGTATCAGTTTGTTTACAGAAATCAGATTAAGATTCTGAAAAGCAGTTTCTGGTGTCCTGCAATCCAATTTCTTCTCATCTGTGCTTATCAAATGTGTATGCAGAGAGATTACAAAGATATGTTTAATCCAAATAAAACGATCACATATCCCTTAATTAGCAGAACCTGAGAATTTATATGAGTTCTCATTCACGCAATTATTAAAACTCTTTAGGTAATTGACTGTCTTAGGATTATGCTTTCAGATGTCAAAGCCAGAGCAAGGGAGGTCATAGAAAGATCCAGAATTATCTGGTCATTAGGTGTTTATTTGAATGTTATGCTAAGGAAAATTTTAATGAATACAATAGCAGCAAATTGCATGCTGATGATTCATGCTCCTGTTTAGTGTGGTATTTTCAGGAAACTACAGTTACCTTAGCAACTAGCATATCACATGGGACGTGCTGTAGCATGCAGAATGTTTCCCAGTCAAAATCTTGTCCCTCGCAAGAAATCATACCAGGAAACAGAAAAATAAATAAATGAATCTCTACTCATAATGAAGTATGCTTAAGGATAAGTAGAAGATAATCTATATTTAAATAAATTTTCCTTTGCTACCATTCTATCAAAATGGAAATATGCATATTACATAAATAAAAACATATAAAGAAACTACATAACTTAAATGTACAAAGTGAATCTTCAATTGAATCAATCTTTATATTCTGTTGACTGACATAAGCCCATATAACTGAATGATCTTTTTTTTTTGGGGGGGGGTGGAGGAAGGGAGTGTTGTAGTTAAAATACTCTTAAAAATGTAGCAAATAATTTATTATCACTAAACACCAAGAAGCAGGACTTTTATCCTCATGATACTAACTCTAAAGTTGATAAAATTATCATTTTAACACTATGCCTTTCCAAGCCTGAAACGACCCATTTGAATGTGAAAGATGTAATTAAACTGATTGCTATCTGAATTGTTGAAGCCTGAGTTTTACTAATTTAAAGACAAATAAATGCCTTAAGTTTTTTTAATCCTTTACATGGGCATTGCAGAAGAAACAAATGTCCATTACTTGCCTTCCAAGAGCTCCAGTTTTTCAGGAAAAATGCCTGGCTTTGCAGAGTTTACGTTCTCATTGGGAGAGATGCAATAAAAGACATAAACAGGATAAATTACACTGAGTGGCTAGATTATTATGATCTCTGAATGATAATAATCTGGCCACTCAGTGTATATCCTAAATACTAAAAGGCTAATATGCAAATTGTTCCCTCTACCATAGTTTGACCAGCAGGCAGGCCAGCTAACTGCCCATGTTTCCTCCTCCTGGCCAGGCTGGCTGGACCCCACCCATGGACAAATTGATGCACTGGGCCTCTAAATATATATGTATACTGAGTGGCCAGATTATTATGCGTTCAGAGATCATAATAATCTGGCCACTCAGTGTATAGTGTGGTGACTCCCATTAGAATATGGAGCAGACCAACTCTTCCTCTACCTCTTTCTCTTCTCTTCCACTCTGAGACAGTTCAGTCCTCCAACTGGATGGGGCAGATGGGGCAGAACGAGGAGGGAGAGGAGTCAGGCAGTGGTGTTTGTCATCAGAGCCTGTGCAGGGAAAGAACACCTGCTCAACTAAGAAGATTCATAGAAGAAAAGAGACAGGGGCTAGAAAAAGCCAGGTTTCTCTCTGTTGGAAAGGGAGTTTCAACTTAAAAATTGGGAAAATTAGAAAAATCCTGCTTGTGTGGTGGGATTGGATGGGAAATTTATACTTGCTATAATATGTGTAGAAAAATATAGAAATAAACACATATGTAGAAATACAGACACCATATCCTATCTAATAAAAGAGTAATATGCAAATTGACCATCACTCCAACACACAAGATGGCTGCCCCATATGGTGAAAAATGGCTGCTCTCCATGTGGACACAAATGGCCACTACAAGATGGCCAGCAGGGAAGGGCAGTTGGGAGGGACCATGCCTGCAAGAGAGGGCAGTTGTGGATGTTCAGGCCAGCAGGGGAGGGCAGTAGAGAGAGACTAGGCCTGCAAGGGAGGGCACTTGGGGGCGATCAAGCCTGCAGGAGTGGGCAGTTAGGGATGACCAGGATGGCAGAGGAGGAAAGTTGGGGGTGATCAGGCCTGCAGGGGAGGGCAGTTAGGGGCAATCAGGTTGGCAGGGGAGTGGTCATGGGTTGATCAGGTTGGCAGGCAGAAGCAGTTAGGGGCAATCAGGAAGGCAGGCGAGCAGTTGGGAACCAGCAGTCCTGGATTGTGAGAGGCCGACTACCCATTTAGGCCCAATCCTATTGGGCAGTCTGACATCCCTCAAGGGGTCCCAGATTGGAGAGGGTGAAGGCTGGGGTGAGGGACACCCTCTGCTATGCATGTATTTCATGTACCGGGTCTCTAGTAATATATAACAAAGATTTCTAATATATATATAATGTGTATTTTAGAGAAAATACATAATTATATTTTATGTTAAATATATAATTATGTTTTATATTAAATAACATAAAAACATACGTTTTATATCTCTTGGTAGAAATAGCTAGGGAATATATTATATGATTATGTATACTATATACTATATATTATATAATACTTTATGCTGAGAGAGATCAAGCACCAAATTCCAATCGCAGAGAGCACACATAGAACCCAGACCTTGTGTTCTAAATATTATTTTTCACTAAAATAGAAAAGGGCTCCTTGAAAAGTTTGTTGATTCAAATATTGAGCAGGGAAGGCACAAGATGAGCCCAGAAAGCAAGGAAACCCTGAAATGATGCTTGAACTATGTCAAAAGGAAGGAGAAGTCAGCTTGGAGAGGCTCCTACTAGTCAAATCAGGGAGTGTGAGCATCAGAATAAATGACACCAATAGGTTAAAACATATGGACTAAGATAGGGAACATTAGTTTGAATGGATATAAATAAATAACTAAAGAACTAAACTTGGCAGGAAAAATTATATTTACACAAAATGCTTGTAAATTACAAAGGAAAAATGAGTAATTTCTAGTGGAGAAGCTTGACAGACACCACTGTAATCAGAGAACATCACTTACAAAGGGCATAATCAACCTCATGTGCCACCTGGGAGGGAGCAAGGAGAGGGACACAGCATCATTTCTGTGATGTGTTTGCCAGTGATTCATAACACAATCTAATCATAAGGAAAGATCAGGTGAATCCGAATGTGGAAGGAAAGTCTACAGAATGTCTAGTTTGTAATGAGGTCATGGAAGTCAAGAGAAGACCAAGGAACTCTTCCAGATGGAAGAGGCTGAGAACAACGAAATGCAATGCATGATTTTGAACTGTACCGTTCTGTTATAAAGGATATTATTGGCACAATGTAAACACAGCCGAAGGCTTACATGGCAGAGTGGATTGAGGTTTATTTCCGTTGTGTTCCTTGCATTGCAGCTATGTGCAACTGAATGCCCATGTTTGTAGCAAATAGTCCCTAATATGACAGAGTGACTAGGGCACCAGGTCAGTGGCATGTTCTTACCAAGTCGGTCAAGGAACATTTTCTTGGAACCATGTTTCTGTTTTTTTTATCTGTTTGTGATTGCCCTATATAACAAAAGACTAATTATATGCAAATTGACCAGACTGTGGAACAACTGGTCGCTATGACATACCCTGACCACCGGGGGGCAGATGCTCAACCAGAAGCCAGACTCATGGCTGGAGCCTCTCCTGCCTCTGAGGCAGCACTGAGGACGTCTGACTGCTGGCTTAGGCCCACGTCTGTCGAACCTCCACTGAGGGCTCCCAGACTACAAGAGGGCACAGGCTGAGCTGAGGGACCCCCACACCCCGCCAGGGCACGATTTTTGTGCAAAATAATGACTATGCATAATGGTATCAGAGTAGATGGTGGCTGCACATGAGCAACTCTTCTAAATTTCATTGTCAGGAAAATATTCTCAGAAGAGGTGGTATTTCAAGCTGAGAGCTGGAAACGTAAGAGCTAGCCATTCAGAGATCTGGCAGGAGAGCCTTCCAGGCAGAGGGAACAGCTGGTGCTGAGGCCCCTGGGGCATGAAGGGGATCAGTGAGTTCCAAGAATGAAGAAAACGAGTGTCCGGCAGAGTGGGGCCTGGTGAATGAGAGAGAAGTGATGAAAGGGGCATGGACAGCCTCTGGGGAAGGGCCTCTCTGGTGATGATAAGAAGTTTGGAACTGGATTTAAGGAGCCAAAGAAAATCATCGAAGGGCTTGAGCAAGAATGGAACACAGACTCATTCATAATATTTAAAAACTACTCCGCAGAGAAGGGGGTGGACAAGAGTGGATATAAAGAAATAAATGGAAGGGCTATTTGTTTTAGGAGTAAAAAAAAAAAAGTGGAGAAAGGCCTTATATATTTTGGAAGTAAAAGGAATGTGATTTAGCCGAAACCGGTTTGGCTCAGTGGATAGAGCGTTGGCCTGTGGATTGAAAGGTCCCAGGTTCAATTCCGGTCAAGGGCATGTACTTTGCTTGCAGGCATATTCCCTGAAGGAGGCAGCTGATTGATGTTTCTAAATCTCTGTCCCTCTTCCTTCCTCTCTGTAAAGAAATCAATAAAAAATATATATGATGTGATGTATCATAATTACTATGGAATGAGGATATTGAAGAAAAGAGAAAAATAAAAGGTAGAAAGAGTAACTAGTCCTTATTTAGGGCTTATTCAGTGATTAGTGGCAGGTACCCTCTAATCACTTCACCTACATATATTTGCTCATTTAACCCTCATAACCTTCCTGGGAGACAGATACTGCTGTTAGCCCCACTTAAAGATTGTGAGGTAGGAAGAGGTGAAGTGACAAGACTCAAGTCACATGGACAGTAGGTGGCAGAGCTGTGATTTGATCCATAACGACATACTTAACTATACAGTGTAGTTTTTTTCTTCTTAAATCAACTTTTTGCAGTGTAATTGACATATACTTTAACACACCACCTGTAAGTGAATAGAGTTCAATGAACTTTTTTACAAATGTCTAAGACTATGTAGCTACCACCTCAATAGAATATTGCCATTGCTTAAGAGTTTCCCCTGCGATGTTTCAGAATTCATTTCCCCACCCCCACACCTGACCCCCCCAGCTCCAGGCAAACATGAATCTGCGGTCTTTCATGCTCATTTAGTTTTGCCTGTTCTGGAATTTTCTTTAAAAGTATGGACTCCCTGTGTCTGGCTTCTTTTACTTGGTTTAAATATTTTGTAAGGCCCCACCGTGTTGTTACATGAATCCCATTTTGTTTCTTTTCATTGTGGAGTTCTATTCCATCATAGAGACAGAACACCATTTGCAATTCATTCACTATATAATGGACCTTGTTTTTTTTGTGTGTTTTTTGTTTGTTTGTGTGTGTGTGTGTGTGTGTGTGTGTGTGTGTGTGTGCGTGCATTTTCCCCCCACTGTTTGGCTATTTTGAATAAAGCCACCAGAAAATTTGTGTTCAAGACTCTTTTATAACACTTTTTTTCCCCCATTTCTTTTTGAATAAACAACCTAGGAGTGGCATTGCTAGGTCAGATGTGTGTGTATGTTTTTTGCTGTTGTTTTTTGTTTTAAATATATTTTATTGATTTTTTACAGAGAGGACGGGAGAGAGATAGAAAGTCAGAAACATCGATGAGAGAGAGACATTGATCAGCCACCTCCTGCACGCCCCACTGTGGAGATGTGCCCGCAAGCAAGGCACATGCCCCCAAATGGAATCGAACCCGGGACCTTTCAGTCCGCAAGCCGATGATCTATCCACTGAGTCAAACCGGTCTCGGCTGATGTGTGTGTTTTTTTTATGAGGAACTGATAAAACAGTTTTCCAGAGTGGTTGTGTCATTAGATATCTCCCTCAATTATGTATAAGAATTCCACTTGCTCCCCATCTTTGACTGAAGTTATGGGTTTGTGGGGAGGGAGAATGCAGAGGTAAAGTGGCGTTTTCACCACTCAGATCAAGGGCACATAATGATCTGCCACCATTGATGTTGACCTTGATTGCCTATTTGAGATAATGTTTGTGAGGACTCACCACCATCAAGCTACTCTTTCTCTCCTTATCACACTGAGTTCTTTGGAAGGAAGTGATTCTACACAGTCCTGGTTAGGGGGTGGGGAGATACACTTCACTCGTTGAGGGCAGAATATCTACATAAATTACAATGATCTCCCTTTATTTAAGGTTTTGCTTCAGTTACAATCACCCTTGTGCAAGTCCTAAAATGTTGAGGGAAAAAATCCAGAAATAAACAATCCGTAACGTTTAAATTGCATGCAATGCTGACGTGAAATCTCGTGCCAGGCATGAGTGAATCACCCCTTTGTTCTGCGTTTCCAAGCTGTATATGCTTATTAGTCACTTAATAGCCCGCTCAGTTATCAGATTCACTATGGTGATGTTGCAGGGCTGTGCGGAAGTCACCATTATTTTACTTAATAATGGCCCAAAGCCATTGACATAACTTCCACTACAGGATATTGTTATTTTTGTTCTCTTATTAGGTATTGTTTTCAATCTCTTATTGTTCCTAATTTACAAATTAAACTACACCATAAGTATGTCTGTCTAGGAAAAAAAAACACACAGTAAATATAGGGTTTATTACTATCCATGTTTCCAGGCATTCAATGAGTGTCTTGCAATGTATCTCCAAGGATAATGGAGGAATGCTGTATTTGGAATTGTTATACGACAAAGATTTGTCTCTTATCCCTTATTATTTATTTATTCAATTATTTATTTATGTTAGTATGAACCCATGAATATTTATTTTATACTTTCAGTTATAATGTGATACTACTTCATTTATTTTGTTGCTCAAATCATTCCAGCTTTGGGTATTGGGAGTTCTTTCTGTCTGCTCCTATGTCACCTTCACAAATACCCATTGATGTAAGGATGCTTTTCGTTGTTGTTGGTGGAGTGTGTGTGTGTGTGTGTGTGTGTGTATATTTTAGCACTTCTGACTTTTTGGAATTATATATTTTTCAGGTTCAACGAGTATATTCCATGCCTCAGTTTAAGAACTAGTTATTTGTCCTGACCGGTTTGGCTCAGTGGATAGAGCATTGGCTTGCAGATTGAAGGATCCCAGATTCAATTCCTATCAATGGCATGTACCTTGATTGTGGGCACATCCCCAGTAGAGGGTGTACAGGAGGCACTGATTGATGTCTCTCTTTCTCATCCATGTTTCTAACTCCCTATCCTTGTCCTTTCTTCTCTGTAAAAAATCAATAAAATATATATATTTAAAAAAGAACTGGTTATTTATCCAAGAAACTCTGGGTCCTTTGATTAAGAAATTGTGTTAAAATCAAAATTTAGATACTGGGTGTACTCTTTTTTTCAACATGGTTTTAGGATTTTAGAGGCTTTACTGTCTATAGACCAGCGGTTCTCAACCTGTGGGTCGCGACCCCTTTGGGGTCGAATGACCCTTTCACAGGGGTCGCCTAAGACTATTGGAAAACACCTATTTCCCATGGTCTTAGGAACCAACAGGCCGCTCCTCGGTGTAGCAAAATGTAGCAATGTAGTTTACTGTTGTTATCTGAAGACTGTTGCCCATGCTACACCACGATTCAAGACAACATTTCATTTATTTGTAATTAGAAAAAAATATTTCACAATATATAATTACATATTGTTTTGTGATTAATCCCTATGCTTTAATTATGTTCAGTTTGTAACAATGAAAATACATCCTGCATAGCAGATATTTACATTACAGTTCATAACAGTAGCAAAATTACAGTGATGAAGTAGCAATGGAAATAATTTTATGGTTGGGGTCACCACCACATGAGGAGCTGTCTTAAAGGGTCACGGCATTAGGAAGGTTGAGAACCACTGCTATAGACAAACCCACTTGTATTTTAATTGAGATCATACTGACATCCTCCTAGGTTTTAGATTGAATCCAATGATTGCACCTTTCTCTGAAATTGGAAAATCTGAAAGACAATTAGATGGGGATGGGAATCAAAAATTCTATTTTCAGCCCTTTAAATTTAACATCCAAATCTTCTAGTGTAGCCTCCACCCACCCTCCCAGCTTGCAGGACCAGAAAACGTTAGTGCTGTTGTGAGATAACAGGTGCAACATGGGCATAATTAATCAATTAATTATAGAGTGCCTTAAATTTTTGGCTGCCAACATCCAAATTCAGTAGTTTATCCATGACTAATTTACATACTTCCTGACATGGAGGACTGTAAATTTATAACTACTGCTATTTTTCTGTGGCTGGATAGAGTCTAAGAAGAAAGGAAAGAATCTTACATTTTCTAAGTACTTATCATGCTTTAGACATTATTCAATATTTTTTGCATACAATATATATATCAAGTCTCCAAAAATGGCTATTAATCATCCCAAATGGTAAATGCAGAGGTTAAAGTCTGAGAGATTAGTTAATTTTTCAAATTCACATAGTAGGAGAGATGGTCCTGAGCTCCAACATAGGATTAGGTGGCCTGAGAGAATATTGCATAGGATAGATATTAAACATTTTATTTATTGTTTTAGCTGAAATAACTAGGCATTCTGTATTTTTACTTGCTAAATATTCCAACTCTAATCCAGGAGCATTTGGCCTCAAAAGCTGTGTTTCTTCTGACTCACAATGCAAACACAGTACATCAGGAGATATATGAGAATCTAGAAAACATTTTTTCCATATTCTGTACTTTTACTTACACACACACAAGCATATATATATATATATATATATATATATATATATATATACATATATATATATATATATATATATATATATATATGAAAGTGGTCTATTGTATACACTGGAAAAAGCATGATATAGGACTGACGATAGAAAAAAATGTTTTATTTTTTATTTATTTGGGGTTTTTCTTGATAGCTACATGAGCTTTTAATAAGATTAACCTTTTGCTTCAATCAACTGTCATCAAATTGGAATTTTTTCTAACCCAATAATTCCATTACACATTTAAAGTGTTTCAAAGCACTTAAAATTACAATCTAAAGAAATAGACACAATGTCTTATCACATTTGATGCCTTCGATCTCTAATTAAAAATACCAGAGAAGTAAGATTACTGATGAGACAGCAGCTGCTCAGTACACTAGAAGATATAATCGGTGCCCTCTCAGAGTAAATTTAAATATTTGATCCAGTGCTTCAAGTTTTTATGACAATAACTCTTCTTGTTTTAGCCTCAGAATCTTGAAAATTATGATTTTTTTACTTCATCATGTCTCCTGATTTTTATTTCAATATACTAGTATGTGCATTCCTAGTTACCACATTAATAAGTGTACATGCTGTTTTTGTAAACAGGAGAAACAATGTACATTTTTAAAAATCACATAAATATTTTTGTAACCTTGGAGTATGAATTAACTTTCTAAGTAAAAAATCAAATAAAAGAACTGTAAAAGAGAAGATTGATAGTTTTACCTTACAAAAGTGTAGAACTTTAGTATAGTTAAAAACACAGTGTAAAAATTGTCTAAAGCCAAATTGATAAAAAAAATAATTTGCATATGATAGCCAGTAATTCATCAACTAGTTTATTCAAACTATTTTTGACTAATTTATTCTGAGTTATATATTTTTAAGACATTCATCATTGTATATACTGTTATTTTTGCCAATATATTTAAACTTTTCTGTTCTTTTTTTATCATTGCTTACATCCTAATTATTTTATCAGGACTCACATTTCTTGTTTCTAAGATATATCCTTTATTAACTACTTCAGTAGGAATCATGGATGTTACATTGTCTTCATCTTTCCATATCTGTGTATTATTCTAACCCTTGAATGATAGCTAACTGGGCAAAATTTTCAACATTCAAGCTAATTATTCCTTCAAATGAATTCAGTCTTTTCCCTCTGATATCTTTTGATGCTTTTCTGTAGCATTGATGTGCTTCAGCTTCACTATATGTATCTAGATATCTGACCTAATAATAGAAAAACATGTAAATTGACCATACCGCTGCTATGCCCACAGCCAATTAGAGTGAGTATGCAAAGTAACCCAACAAAAATGGCGGTTAATTTGCATACAAACCTGGGTCGGGGGAACCTCCTTGGCACCTAGGTCACTCCCAGCCCTGATCAGAGGGTCCAAGCCTGTGATGGGAGAGACAGGGCAGACGTTAGGGGAAGGTGGTTCTAAAGCCTAAAGCCTGGGGCTTGGGAAGGGGCCAAGCCTGCAACCAAACGCAGACCATCCGAAAGTCATGGCTGCATTGCCCATTTGCAGCCTAGTGACCCAACATTGACTGCTCAGGTGGCTGAAACCCAGAAAGTGAGTCAGGGTCTGATCTGTAGCGTCAGTGGAACCTATTGATCAGTGTACTTACTTCTCACTTTCTCTCCCTCTTTCTTTCTGATCTTGGCCAGCAGCCAGGCTTTTCTTTCTCTCTCGGCCTCAGAGGAAGCTGCTGTTAAGCCCCACCTTTTTGATCAGGCCCAGAGATAGTCCTGGAGATGCTGACTGGCATAGGAACCAACCAATCATAACCAAAGGTGAGTGCTGTGGTGAACAATGGCTGCCTAGGAGGCAGAGCTTCTGACGTTGACTGACATAGGAACTGACCAATGAGAACCAAATCTAGGTGCTGTGGGGAGCCAATGGCTGCCTAGGAGGTGAAGCTTTTGACACTGGCTTAGGAACCAACCAATCAGAATCAAATTGGCCAGCAGGGGAGGTCAGTTGGGGGCGACATCAGGTCTGAAGGAGAGGGCAGTTAGGGGTGACCAGCTTGTCGGAAGGTGAGCAGTTAGGAGCCAGGGGTCCCAGATTGTTGAGAGGTATATCTGACTGCCAGTTTAGACCTGATCTCTGGGATTAGGCCTAAAATGGCATTTGGACATATCACAAGGGGTCCCCAATTGGAGAGGATGCAGGCTGAGTTGAGGGAATCCCCCCTCCATGCATGAATTTCATGCATTGGGCTTCTAGTCTTATCTAATAAAATAGTAATATGCAAATTAACCATCACTCTGCTATACCCACAAGCCATGCCCACAAGCCACACCCTACAGCTGATTAGGAGAGAGTATGCAAATTAACCACAACCAAGATGGCTGTGGCCACAGAGCGAGCAGGAGGGAGGCATAAGTTTCCCCAGCAATGGAGGAAGCCAAGCTTTCCACACATCCTGGTGGGCCCAGGCCTCCACTCAAGGCTACAAAGTGTCAATTATAGAAGATAAATAAATCCCAACAAAAATGTGGTAGCCACAGAGCTGAAGAGAGCAGGAAGCTAGGGTTGCCCACAGAGATGGAGGAAATCAAGCTTCTGCAGCCCTGGACTGTCTTGGCCTCTGCTTAAGGCTACAAATTTTCAATTATAGAAGATAAATAAATCCCAACAGAAATGGCTGCCACTAAGGAGTGAGCAGGAGGCTTGTCTCTACTCCAGACTACAAAGTTTTAATTGTAGAAGATAAATAAATCCCAGATACCAGGGCCTTCGCTTGGATTGCTGGGGGGGGAGGAGGGGGTGAAGTGGGGGAGGTAGGTGAGGGGGAAGGACAGCCTACAAACCACCACAGGTCCCTTGCCCAGACCGCCCCATGCCCCAAGGGAATCGCCACCATGATCCAGGACACCCTTCAGAGCAAACCATGCCCACAAACCATGCACCCATGCATGAGGCTTCTATCCTATCAAATAAAAGATGAATACATATGCATATTGAGTATCACTCCAACACACAAGATGGCCACCACAAGATGACCAGCAAGGGAGGGCAATTGTGGGCAATCAGGCCAGGAGGGGAGGGCAGTTGGGGACAAACAGGCTAGCAGGGGAGCTGTTAGGCATCAATCAGGCTAGCATGGGGGTAGTTAGGGAATGGTCAGGCTGGCAGGCAGAAGTGGTTAGGGGCAATCAGAAAGGCAGGCAGGCAAGTAGTTGGGAGCCAGCATCCCTGGATTGTGAGAGGGATGTCTGACTGCCAATTTAGGCCCAATCCCACTGGGATCTAGTTGATATATATGTGTACTAGAGGCCTGGTGCATGAAATTTATGCATGGGGGTGTGCGTCCCTCAGCCCAGCCTGCACCCTCTCCAATCTGGGACCCCTCGAGGGATGTCTAACTGCCCATTTAGGTCTGATTCTACTAGGTTAGAGAATCCCTTTAACAATCTAGGATTGTTGGCTCCCAGTTGCTCACCTGCCTGCCTTCCTGATTGCTCCTAACCACTTCTGCCTGCCAGCTTGATCACCCCCTAACCACTCCCCTGCCAGCCTGATTGATGCCTGTATGTTCCCTTGCCAGCCTGATTGCCCCAACTGCCCTCCCCTACAGGCCTGGTCCCCACAACTGCCCTCCTCTGCGGGCCTGATATTCCCCAACTTCTCTTCCTTGCAGGCCTGGTACCTCCCAACTGCCCTTCCTTGCAGACATTGTTGACCCCGACTTCCCTTCTCTTCTGGCCTGGTTACTCCTAACTGCCCTCTCCTGCAGGCTTTATTGCCCCCAACTGCCCTTCCTTACAGCCCTAGACCCTCCCAACTGCTCTCCCCTGCTGGCCATCTTGTGGTGGCCATCTTGTGTCCACATGAGGGCATCCGTCTTTGACCATATGGGCACAGCCATCTTGTGTGTTGGAGTAGTGGTCAATTTGCGTATTACTCTTTTACTAGATAGGATATCCTGACGAAAATTTTGTTTTTTAAGTTAAATTACAGAAAATGAAAATAATATGCTACCTTATATCTATATATTAATATGTAAGTATTGAAACCATAAAATGTAGAGATCAGAATCTATAGGCCTTAAATGGACCCAAATTTAGAAGTCATGTCATTTTTAATTGAAAATCAAGATTCTGCAGGAGCAACCATATGCAGAAATAGATGTGGGGTAATCAGCATATAGCAGAGAGATTGGGGCTTAGAAAGGCATCTTTTACGTTCCCTGTCTTGGACTTTGGATTTTTAAAGGACTCATTTAGAGGGGAATTATAATTTCAGTAGCAGCACCACAGGCAGAGATGCGGTGAGCTGGGGCACATTTGGAGTCTATTTCAGAGCAGGATAATGTAGCTGAGCCAGAAAGAGAACCCGCAGCAAGCAATATGGAATTTTCTGCCTGATGGAAAGATCACAGGAAACACAATGTTATTTCATGACTCCACCTGTACTTTCCTTTATTTTTTTCTTTTGAATGTATTTTTATTGATTTCAGAGAAGAAGGCAGAGGGAGAGATAGAAACATCAATGATGAGAGAGACTCATTGATCGGCTGCCTCCTGTACACCCCATACCAGGGATCCCACCCACAAGCTGGGCATGTGTCCTGACCTGGAATCAAACTCTGACCTCCTGGTTCATAGGTCAATGCTCAGCCTTTTAGACACAGCATCCAGGCCCTCTTTCCTTCTTAAATGAGGTGTCTGAGGGCCAGAGAGATCACAATAACTTGGGTGAGGTGGGGACATGGCGGGAGCTCTGAGCTGGATGTCCTGCTGCCTTTCATCAGAGATAGATGCTGACTTCCTCCACCAATGTGGAAGACTTGTCCAAGCCTTATGCCATTTGGGGGGAGACTTGGCTTACATTTTTGGCTACCCTGTCTAGAGGTCATGGAGGTCATCAAGGGGAAGTAGGATGGGACTAAGGAGCTCTGCGTTCTGAAGAACGGGTAATAACCTTTATTTCAGAAAGGTGAGGATTTGTGTAATGCCTGGTTTACCCACATGAACTTGAAGAGATAAGAGTAATAAAGTCTGAGAAGATATCCTTTGTAGGGATGCCATATTTTCTAAGGGGAGAGTATAGCAGGTATAATATTTTAACTTACTACCCATTGTGTTTTTATCATTAGACAAACCTAGTTCTTGGTCTTCTTCAGCTCCATGTAAAAAGCCAGGCTTAGCAAAAACTGATTTGGCTCAGTGAATAGAGCATTGGCCTGTGTACTGAGAGGTCCCAGGTTCGATTCCGTTCAAGGCCATGTACCTTGGTTGCTGGCACATCCCCAGTGCGGGGTGTGCAGGAGGCGGCTGATCGATGTTTCTCCTCATTGGTGTTTCTCTCTCATTGATGTTTCTGGCTCTCTATCTCTCTCCTTTCCTCTCTGTAAAAAAATTAATAAAAATTTATTTTTTTTAAAGCCAGGCTTAGGTGACTCTATCACTCTGTTTTTATAAGCTATAAAGTAGGGAGGAATGGGAATGTCATGTAAATTAAGTTTCCCAAAAACAAGAAGGAGGAAAGTGCTGTTGTTTGGAGTGTGAGATAATAAAGAAGGATGGAATAGAGGAAGGGCTGGAGGAGAGACCAGGAGACAGAGAATCAGATCTCAATAT
The DNA here is from genome assembly GCA_004026805.1 of Lasiurus borealis. Lineage (NCBI taxonomy): Eukaryota > Metazoa > Chordata > Mammalia > Chiroptera > Vespertilionidae > Lasiurus > Lasiurus borealis. Next base: position 24,145 of record PVJN01003586.1, on the reverse strand, counting down.
CTATTTCCCCAAAACACAACTGAGGAAGATTTCCAAAGCAGAGTTGCTTGGGTCATATTGTCTTTGGGACTTTGGGATAACATGGCCTCCAGTGTGCCCTGGACTAGAGCAATGTAACAAAAATTGTGAGATTTTGGGCTCAGAGAGGGCCTGAGTTTGAGACCCAGTTCCCCACAGAGATGTGGGGCTTGCGGGAGATTCCACAGTTGGCATATACCCATGCAAAGTGAAGTGAAAGTTCAAAGACCAGGAACCAGGGACCAGAAGAGGCAAATCCAGACCAGTAACTGACAAGAGGTGGAACATTGTGTGGGCATTAAGTGTAGAGTGCACAGGCATTAATAATAATGTCAGCTGCTAGGAGACTGGAGATGGGAGATGTTAGGGATGGGTGTAGGAAGGAAGGATGCATTAACCAGGTATATCTGACATTTTTTAAAAATGTATTTTATTTTATCTTATTATTTTATTATTTATTTATTTTTTATTTTATTTTATTATTTTATTTTATGTTACAGAGAGGGAAAGAGAGTTAGAAACATCGATTAGAGAGAAACATTGATCAGCTGCTTCCTGCACACCACCTACTAGGATTGTGCCCTCAACCAAGGTACATGCCCTTGACTGGAATCGAACCTGGGACCTTTCAGTCTGCAGGCCTATGCTCTATCCACTGAGCCAAACCAGTGAGGGCCGTATGTCCGACATTTTGACATCTGGGTCCCTGTTGACTCTGTCCCTTCTGGGGCTTGTCAGTGTATGGAGATCTTTCCAGGACTCTGTGGCTCGAAAGTGCATCTCTCACATGCAAACCAAGCAGTATGAGACCTATCCCAGCAACCACCTCCCTCACTGAGCTCTTACACTCCAGGCCACTAGTCACCTGCACTGATCACTCCAGGACCAGGTACCAGACTACTAGGGACAGCCCCTACACTCAGAACCTACTGACATTCGTTCTAGCCAGTCCTAACTCCCATACCCTGGATGGTTTATTCCTTCCCTGCAGAAACCACAGTCAAGCCTCTTGTCTACCTTTGTCTTTCCATCCTGACCTAGCCTGGTGTCACCATGTGACACCTCCTCTTGGAAACGGTGAGTACAAAAACTATATTTTCAATGACAGTTGTCTCCTGATATGTGGCTTCACCATTCCTGAGAAAAAATAAAATTTATTTTAAAAGAAGTCAGTACCCAGAAATCTGTGCAGCAGAGCCCACCGCCTAAGGTACATCATCTTCCTTCCTTATCCTAGAAACACGTGGGGAAGGAGCAGGAGCAAGGGAGACTCTTTGACAGGGGATAAATTATCTGACTTTTTAACTGAAATAATATTTACCTAAAAATGACCCCTTCAGCCAGAAGAAATGTAATTAGAAATGTTTAGCCTCTCCTGAACCACAATAAACTTGCATTGGCCATTCGATGGACATATGGGTTCAAGAGAAAGGGAAAGTAAATTAGAGAAAATAATGATGTTCTTTTATCTTTGAATTGAATTTTCTGCCCTAGTTTAAGATTCCAGTCTTTAATAATTTTTAAAGAAATAAATCTAGTTCATTGGGGTTTATTTGCAATTATAAAGCAACATGTATTTATTGCAGATAATTTGCATATTTACAATTCACCTGAAAGAGAAACATTTTATTTGTTCTCCCATAATTTTTGGAATGTATTTATCTATATATTCATTTAGTGAGCACATGATGTGCATATTAACTCTAACACGTTTTTCATTAAATAATATTTAATTAATTAAACAATTTAAGATCAATTAAGAGATCCTACTAGTCACTACTTAATTCATTTAACTAATCCCCTATTATTTATTTACATTATTTCTACAGTTTTCTACTCCAAATAATACTCTGACAAACATCTAAGTACATTCAACTTTCTGTGCATCTTTATTATTTCTAACTAGATCAATTAATAGAAATAAAATCATCAGTTCTATTTTTCAAGACCTTTAGATCTCATGTACATTTTTTATGGCTTTTTATTTATGTTACCAAATTTTCTCCAGCTGTACCAATTACATACCTGCATTTTGTTGTTCGCCAATAGAAAAAACTGCACCATTTTTTAAAATCTCTTTTCCTCAATAACCAATAAAAATCGGGAATAAAAATTTCTCCTCTTTCTGGGTTAACCTTTTATTTAAATGGTTTATTTACATAGTTTATTACTTTTCTCACGATACATATTTCTTGCTGATTGATTTCTAAAAGTCCCCTCTGTTGTAAGAATTATTAATCTTATTGTCACCTATGTCAGAGATTTTCTCTTGTCTTGGTATTACCTTCTAATTTTGTTTTTAGAGGCTTTTTTTTTTTCATTCTTATAAACAACTACTCTGTGCACATGTATTTAACGTTGAAATACTGAGATGGGTTTATTTCCAGTACATTTCTCTTTAATTTGCAACTCTTCAAGAACATGGAGAATATGCCTTTCCTGGCAGGGCATAATGGTCGTAATAAATTAAGAAAACAAGTTTAAACAAATATACACTTACTCAGATGCTGCCTACCAGCAGCCCTGTTCTCCCAGCTCAGGGAGACTTCATGTAAGCTTCACAGAATCTCAATACCCTAAAACATCCTCATCCTGAGAAAATAGTTAGTACAGTAATAACTGACAATATATATTTTATTGATTTTTTACAAGAGGAAGGGAGAGGTAGAGTCAGAAATATATCTATTATATCCACCTATTATGTTCATTGTTCTAGATATATTCACAAAATAAATATACAGCAGAAAGAAATGAGCTACATATACTGAACAAAAGGAGAAAATTACTAATGTTTGGAGATATAATAATTAAATACTTGGAATAGTGCTAGAATAAAACACTAGAGAAATCAATAAGTTGGAGATTAAAAAATAAATATAAAAAGTATTGGATTCCTTTTACGCAAACAGTAACAAAATATAAAATATAATAAAAAGAAAAAACATGCTTAAGACTCAACTTTTATGTACTAAGAGCCTTGAATAACATATAGATGGCTGTCAAAAAAAAAAGTCTTGGCAACAAACTTCATAGAATTAGGGAAAATCTAGGATTGGATGAGATAGGGAATGAAGGCTATGAAATTAACTGGCATTAAGGGCAACACTCTAGTAGGCTATGGTAGACAAATAAGAGTAGATAAACCAGTTATCACATGGAATAATCTATAATTAATTCTGAGGCTTATTAGATACCTTCTAGAAAATTAAGACATTGTTGTGGGGAGGAGCAGTGGAGTCCCAGTAATTACATGGGAGACTAACTTTTTTTTTGTTTTTATGCTTTTTATGCTTTCTTTACAAATAGATCTATTTTTTTTTCTTTTTTGTTTTTTCTTATTTTATTTTTTTATATTTTTTGAAATGGAAGACTTTACATAACAGTTATTTTGGGAACTTCAGGGTTTCCCAGATCCCACTGAGTATTATTCGTGATCAGAAGCAATTTTTTCTCTCCCGCCTGTTGTACAGCCTGTTCCTGCCTTGCTGAAAGGCCAGGTAATGATTTTTACAGATGAGGAAACTAAGACACAGAGTGGAAAAGTAGCTCACTTACCTATCTACTTTGTGGTAGAGATGGTATTTTAATTCAGGCAGCCAGATTCCAGAACTTATACTTCAATCACTGCACCCTATTATAGAACAAAATACAGAGTAAACTCACTTATTTCCCCTCCTTTCTCTCTCTCTCTCTCTCTCTCTCTCTCTCTCTCTCTCTCTCTCTCACACACACACACCCTTTAGCAAAATAAATGGGAAACAAAGGACACTGGGTACTTTTGATAAAAGTGGCAGGGGTGGGAGTAAGAGAAAATATTTTAAGTTTATAGATTTCTGTACTGTTTAATTTTTCTTAACATGTTGCTATTGTATCACTGCTTTAATATGAATAGAAACACAAGAAAAAGTGTGTGTGAAGGCCCTGAAGGAGGAAAGAACATTCTTTGAGAAACAAAAAGAAGCCGCATGATTGATGCATAGAGAGGAATCCAGGAGAAGAAATATAATGATGAGCTGGAAAGGAAGGCAAGTCTTTGTAGGCCATTTGAGATATATTTTGGAGCTTGTCCTAAAAGTAATGGGAAATCATTTAGCGTTTTAAGCATGGGAGTGACATGATCAGATCAATGCCTTTTGAAAGGATCACTGGGTCAACAGTGTGAATAATAGATTGGAAGGAACAAAAGCAAATGCTAGGGACTATTTGAGAGTGAATTCAAGTGATGCAGAGAAGAAGATGGGGTGAGTTGGATTGTGACAGTGGCAGTGGAGAAAGAAATAAGTGGATGAATTGCAGCAACATGACATAAGCAGGAACAATGCGATATGGTGATTGGCAGGATGGGGAGAGAGAGAAGAAATAAAAATGACTCCAGTGTGTTTGTTGCAACCAGCATATTCTGTGTGCAATGGTGCCATTCACTGTCAAAGAAGAAGAGATGGAGAAGAAGTTCAGGTTGGACTAGATGGAGTCAAGTTACCAGTTAGAAATCGAAGCAAAGATGTTGAGCAGGCAAAGGGTAAATGGCTTTGGAGCTCAGAGAGAGGTTTATGTTGGACGCAAAAGTGGTACCACGGAAGCAAACAAGAACACCTGGGGAGAAAGTGGCTCAGGAGCAGAGGCTCAGTGATCAAGACAAACTCTCACTCGAGACCAGCTTGGCTCAGTGGATAGAGCGTCAGCTTGCGGACTGAAAGGTCCTGGGTTCGATTCCGGTTGGGGGCATGTACCTTCCTTGCGGGCACATCTCCACTGTGGGGCGTGTAGGAGGCGGCTGATCGATGTCTCTCTCTCATCGATGTTTCTGACTTTCTATCTTTCTCCCTTCCTCTCTGTAAAAAAAAAATATATATATATATATATATATATATATATATATATTGAAAAAAAAAGACCAACTCTCAGAACTTAGTCAATAGCTGAATGAGCGGAGCAGTCAAGAAGGAAAGGAGAAGAAAGAAGAGGGAAGTCAGATAGACAGCATAAAAGAAAGAGGGAAAATAGTATTCATTAAAATCAGGTCTATCAAGGGAGGTTAATGAATAAGTTTCATCAATATAGGTTGATAAAGAGATTTCTCTTAAAAGAATTCTAGAGGTTTCACTTCGAGCTGATCTAATATCTGATAATCTGATACCTTTTTCCAAGAGAGTATCATATAAATGATAATATTAATTATGATATTGCTGGGATAATGTATGTTGCAAATAAAAGAAAAAAAATCTATTTGGCCACTTTGCTCTGTTGGAAAATAGAGATGAACATAATTCTGACATTTTTTCACTTCTCTAAAAATTAAGATATTCATATTATCAAAGTTTCAAAACAGATCATTTAATTAAAAGATTTTAATTGACCTTCAAATATAATCGATATAATCAAGATGCAACAACATGATTTCCAGGTGGTCAAATATGTGATTTTTTTTGTGTTAAAGCAAAATGCTGCCAGGATCTTAGAATTAATGACATATAATTGATTGAGTTTATGGTATTTTTTCAATTTTATTTTTTTTAATATTTGTAAAGTGTGTAACACTCAGCAAATAATGTTTTGATATGGGGAATATTAAGGTAATTTAACCCAAAGTTCTTGCCCTCAGGGACCTTGCATTCTGGTGGGGGAGAGTGGTGATATAACCATTTATTGCGGTAAAGCAATTATGCACATTTTATTGAGGGATCTCAATACCTGATAAAGAGATTTTCATGGGAAGATAATAACATAGGCACTGAGCTTTGAAGGCTGAGTGGGAGTTGAGTAGAGGAAGTTTGGAAACTAGCATAGTAGGCAGAAGCCAGGGCAACATAATTAGACCAGCGAAGGAAAGGTTACTGTGTTTGACAAAAACAAAAGCTGTTTGGTATTACTGCAGGTTGATTAGGAGGACTGGAAGTGAAAATACTTGAAGTTGGATTGCCCAAGATGGGTTTAGGGGTCATGTAGGCCATAAGAAACATGGATTTAACATGGAGGGAATGGGACCTTTGAAGGGTTTGGTGTAGATGGGTAATGGTTATACACTCACACACACAGGCACACACAAGCTCATATGTTTTTTAATTATTTATTTTCTATGAAATCAGACCTCTGTGCTCTGTGCTGAAAATTGATTTAGAGAGAATATGACTTAGTGTCAAGCAGTAAGAAAAGTAAGAGTAATTTAGGAGAATAGTTTTAAAAAAGACAAACAAGGGAAGTAGAGGGTAGTGAGGTATGAATAGATTTGTAGTGGATATTTATTAATTTTTATCTGCACAGACCCCTTTCTCTGATTCTTCTAATAAAAAATCAGCCTTTTATTGGGGAATGAATCCCCACCTTCCTCTACCTCCCTCCCTAGCATCACCATCATACCATAAGTGGCTGGATACCAGGCTGGGTCAAATCTGTTCACTCCTCCTACTCTCTCACCCTACACCTGCCTCTTCCCCACCACCACCACAGTAACTGGACCAAGGAGAGGAAGTACAACACAAGCTGATAAAAAAAAAATCATTCTTAGGATTGGAGTTAGGAGGGGAAAGAACTTTTTCTCTCTTTATGAAGCTGTGAGCCTGGACTCAGTGGCCAGAGAGGATGCAGCCAAGACACAGACAGAAGCAGAGATCAGCATGGGGTGAGACTAGTATCGTGAATTCCCTTGTTCTCCAGATGTAGTTCTGCAGGAAGCCACCGCTTGCCAAAGCAATTTCCTGACATGATAGCCTCCAAGGAAATGTTTACTGGACTTTCCTGATCTTTACTGAGCTTTGAGATGGACTGTCTGCTACCTGTTTGCCACACTTTACTAAGGGCAAGATGTATATCTAAAACTGAATAAAAGCAGACAAGGCCAGATCCCGGTGTGTCTCTTCAAGAAAGAGGCTCCACCTGGCCCCCATTGCCTTCTAAATTCATATTTCTTGTATAGCTTTTCATTGTGCATCAGCCCCTCCTTCACACCCTGAACCCTGCTGCGAAGATCATGGCATAGTTCCATCAGTCAAGATAACACAAGGGTATACAGCTTCCTTTTTGCTTCAGGGAAATTTAAATGGGGTTTCTATCTCTTGTGATTCAAATGTCATCACTCATTCAAGATTCGGGTAATTATTTAGGAAATACAATGAGAAGTTTTTGAGATGTGACACTTTGCAGGGATAAGAAGAAAGAACAATACTACCCATCTGGTTATCAATGGGTGAAGCTTGTGCTATTCACTGAGAGACAGTAAACAGAAGAATGCCCAGGTTTGGGGGGAAACACGATGAGCTGAACTTTCCGCATGGCATGTTAAGTTTAAGGTGGCCTGTCAACCATGCTGGGGCATTCAGTTGACAAGTAGAGCTAAATAAATCTGCATAGACTTGTATCCACTTCTGGAAATTTACAGACTGTAAAATTATCAATACAAATATGAGAGATGGAAAGTTCAAAAATGATGACATGAAATAGGGAGAATATGCAGTATGAACCAAACAGTAGGATGGCAATGAAAATCTGGAGAATGTCACCTGTTAGGTGTCCGGTGGAAGAGCACATTAAGCAGATAGAGAAAGAAACACCATACTGTACTAAAACAAGACTAAACAAAACAAGGATATTCAGGATTATAGGAAGTAAATGGTAAAGAATATCAAGAAAGAAGTTGATAACTCTTTAAAAAGTTAGAGTCCCAATAAGAGAAAAATCTCCATGGCAACTGGAAGAGCTATCGGTGGTCTTCTAGAGAACCATGTTAATAGAATGATGAAAAGAAAAGCACAGTTCCCATGGGCTGGGATGAACATATGAGATAAAGTTTGCTGCAAATTTTCGTAAGCAGACAAAAGTTGGAGAGGAACACAGATAGGGGGAAGGCACACATATGCATACACATACACATGTGTGCATATAGTATTAAACTATATATATATATATACATATACATATATATATATATATATATATATATATATATATATATATATATATGCAACATATGAATACTATTAATAAATATATACAAAAGAGTTACAGGTACATATTTACCTTTGGGTGCAGAACCCCTAGGTTTAAATCTTATTTCTTACAATTAGAAGTATTTTCCATTTGCACTTGTTAATGCATATGTGAAAGAGCTGGGGAAAAACACAGAATGTTTAGGGCTGTGGTTGGCAAACTGTGGTTCGCGAGCCACATGTGGCTCTTTGGCCCCTTGAATGTGGCTCTTCCACAAAATACCACGGCCTGGATGAGTTTATTTTCAAGAAGTGGCATTAGAAGAAGTTTGTTTAAAAACTTTGGCTCTCAATAGAAATTTCAATCGTTGTACTATTGATGTTTGACTCTGTTGACTAATGAGTTTGCCGACCACTGGCTGGGAGAAAAATGGACCTTCCTCTGTGGTCTGGTACTATCTCCCTGAGGTAGCATCCCATGTTACCTAGTGGCTGCTTCTCCAGACACCTGGAAGTACTTGTGGAACGCTGGAACTAGTGTCTGATGACCAGATGGTCCTTTCGGTGCTCTTCTCTTCCCATGGAAAGTCCTGCAACCCCATCAGCAGAGAAAGATGCCCTGTCATCACTCACAGGACCCCCACAGAGGACAATCTGTATAACATCTCTTTGCCTCCTTTGACCTTCCTGAGATATGAGGATAATGGGGTAATAATGGAAATTATTTATTGGAGTCATTGTGAGAATTAGATGAGTTAATGGGTGGAAAGAACATAGAACAGATCCCAAGACACAGTAAATGGTCAATATATTAGCTATCATCAGAGCGAAGATAATCCATCTTAGCTTTTATGTTCCCTTGAAAAATCTCTTCCAGCTTGCTCAGGTGTGTAGGTAGAAAAGGATGCCAGTGCTCACACAGATTCATCATTACCTCGAATCCTTAGTTACAGGCCGAAGTTCCAATGCCAAAAGCACTTTGGACTCGCCACCAGGCCATTTAGCGCTGATTTTCCCACTTTCCCTGTCAGTCTTCTCTCTCAAAGTCATATCTCTTCCTTTCAATGCCAGGCCCTCGGGTGTCCTTTTCATCCACTCAGTCGGATGCCCAGAAGTGCTACTTTTCAGCACCACAGATAACGTGACATCATTATCACAGGAGGTGGGGCAGGTCCTGAGCCAAGCATTATTGCTGGCACCTGCCCAGGGCTCTGTTTCTGCGATGCAGCTAGGCTCATTCCTCATAAATGTTGGATACGCATTCCATAGGGTATGCAGCAACTTAAAAAATTATGAAGACTGATTGGGATGAAGTGCTTATAGTATGATGTAATAAGAATCAGAATTCAAAAATCCATCCACAGTGTATTTCAACTCTGGAAATGTATGCAGGTGCGTGAGAGTTTCTACTGTGCTTCAAAACATATAGAAAGACTGGAAGAAAAAAAACACATAAACATTTAAAAATATATACCTATGAGTGGAATGATTCTATTTTCTCCCCTATACTTTTGCAATTATTTACAGAGTTCTGTTGTTGCTTTATCATTAAAAATATATCTATTTTGTGAGCTGGATACATGGAGAAGTTTCACTGCATAAAGTTTTTTCCTTATATTGTTCCCAGGCAACTTTATGGACAATTGGAGTGCTTTCAGAGCACAGCTTTTTGTAAAGTTCATCTTGAAAAACTTCAGTGGCAATCCAGAGCTTAAGTCATTGAAAGAGGAAAGTTTTGCTCATTCTGGTCTGGTTTAAAGTGACAACATTGCTTGGTTTTAATATTCTTTCACAAAACAATGATTTGTGTGTCTATCAGTCGGAAACCAAACATTGTTCTTACTAAATAGATGTAAACAGGAGGCCAGAAGGCTGGTCAACCTTAACTGCTCTGAAAGGTCAGAGCTAATCACTCACTGTTTAGTTGAAACATGGTTGGCTGAAGCAGCCTCTACCTGTTTGTTTCATGTTAATTTCTGTTTTGTTATTTCCTGCCTAAAGGCTAGGGGTGTGTCCCAAAGCCTTAATAAAAGGGAGAAAAAGGCCAGAGCAAGTGGAAGTCCTTTCCACTAGAGGAAGGCTCCCGCCTGGTCCCCCAATATCGCCAAATTAATGTTTTCTAGTCTCTCATTTTGTTTGTGTGTAGCCTCCTTCAGAACCCGAACCCTGAACCGGGAACCCTGAACCACGCAGGACGTGGAAAGAGGTTCCCACATCTATCTTCTGTCAGGCTTTCTACCCTGGCCATGGAGCAGGGAACAAAACAGATGGGAATCCCAGTCCCCAGGGAAAAGGACATCTACAGGATAAATGTTTTGTGATGATTATCTCAGAGTACAATGTTTATCAATAACTAAAGCTGGATATTGTAATACAGAGGAATGCTCCTTTATTTTGGATCACATAGCATATACTCATTCTGCCCAGGACTATACCACCATTTTTCACCCTGTACTTATTATTATCACACTGTCCTGTAATCACCCACTCCCCATGGTTCTCTCAGGATTCCTGCTGGCAGGCCTGGATGGAATTAGGGACCAGGTGTGACTGACGGTCAGGAAAGGAAAGGAAAAGGAACTAACAAATGTCAAGCAAGTTTTTATTTTATTTCATGGAATCCTTATACAAATGTGATAGATCATATAAATGCTCATTGCAGATGGGGAAACAGGTGTAGTGGGATTGAACATCATTTCAAGTGTCACACAGTTTGTAAGTGGCAGACCTGTGATTCAAAGCCATGTGTCCCCGACTTAAAAACCTGTGCCCTCACTGGCTGGGAGTCTTCACTCTTGTCTTATGCAGGACGAAGCAGGCACAGAATGAGGGGCCCGGGCAAACTCTTCCCTCCAAAATCTCTGTTACAGTGACCAACTCAGTTAATAAATGTTAAGTAATTAATCCACCAATATTCATTTTGTAAATTCCTTCTCATTTTCTAGAACAATAAATATCTTTCATTGAGATCATTGTCCCACCGGAAATTGATTTTTAATGAAGAAAAAAAAGAAAATGAAACACTGAGAAAGATAATTAGTTTATTATGAGAAATTGATTCCTTAATATAAATTGTTTAGCTAACTTCCTTTCTTACCTCCTTCCCTTCCTCCCTTCCTTCTTTCTTTTCTTCCTTCCTTTCTTCCTTCCTTCCTTCCTTCCTTCCTTCCTTCTTTCCTTCCTTCCTTCCTTCCTTCCAGCCTGCCTTCCTTCTTTCCTGTCTTTATTCACTCAATGCATATTTGTAGAGCACATAGGCACTAGAAATGCAATGATGAATAAACACATCAGAAGATGAAAGATGGGGAAACAGGAATAAGAATTTTGTGCAAAAGGGAGAGAGCCAGTTCTGCCTGAGGAGTCTGAGGGGTCCTCCATGTAGGCAAGGAAGAGCAAGAAGACCCCAGGGTCCAGAAGAGGGGCATTTCCGGGACATATTTTACCTCCCTGTTTGGTCTTAGGACACTGCCTCCAAAGACAGTCACTCTTCCAAACCTGATTTTCACTTCTCATCAGCTTTATTGAGATATAATTTGACTTAGATACAATAAAATTCATCTATTTTAAAGAATTTTCAGATCCCGGCCAATCTTTGTAAACTCATCCAGTTAGCTGAGTTTTGACAAATATATAAACCCATAGGACTACCTTCCAGTCAAAGTCGAGAACACTTCCATAAGCCCAGGCACATCATTGGCAGTCAGCTCCCACCCTGTACACTCAGTGATCTACTTTCTATCACTCTAGATTGTCACCAGCCCTGCTCTTAACCAAACTTCGGGTGGATGCCATCCATGGTGACTGCAATGTCCCATTTTTTTAACTGTGGCTTTTTGGTTGCTCACTCTGTTTCTCAGAAAAGTCATCAAAATAAATGATACCTTCTCTGGAAGTGATGTGTCGCTTTTCACAAATAGCTACAAAACCTATTATCCCACAGACAGGGATTTCATAGAGACTGAACCTGGCTCTGGAGCCCTGGTTTCTGGGAATGCAGCTGCACTGGTTAAGGAGGTCTCCCTTTGGTTTCTAGGAATGACATTCACCGTTCTCAAATAAAATGTCCCCTGTCTATAAAGTTTGTTGGATGCTAAGTACTGAAGTTGTGTGTGTGTGCGTGTGTGTGTGTGTGTGTGTGTTTTACCTGTCTTGTAAGAACTTCAGTAGGACTTTCGTGTACTATTTTAGTTTTAAGAAAACTGTTCTACACAATGATTCACTGTCCTGGAGTATCAGTCACAGTACTAGAGACAATATGTTGGTAATGGTTATAGAAGTAACATCCGCTATTAAAAGCAATAGCAACTGGGGAGAAACCAAGATGGCAGCATAAGTAAACATCTAAACTGCTGCCTTGAACAACAATTTCAAACTACAACTAAAAGAGAAAATGGACATCATCCAGGACCACAGGAAGGCTGGCTGAGTGGAAATTCTACAACCAGAAGGAAAGAGAAAAGCACACTGAAACTCACAGGAGCTACAGAAGCAGAGGTAGAGAGGTCCATGAAAGGAGAGGGCTGTCAACTGAGTAGGTGGTTGGCTTTCTCAATCAGGAGGGAGACAAAAACTCCCCACTGCTCTGAACTCCAGGTCTAAGTGAGACTCTGAGGACCCAGACACACAGGGGGAGAAACTTGTCTGTCTGGCAGTGGGAGAAACTCAAGGGTAGGTTTCTCTCAGAGGTGCTTGCAGGGATTACCAGAGGACACTGAGATCCAGGGGCCTCTTAGGGCAGAGCTGATGGGAAACCATTGTTGTTTGCTCCACCCTGAGATCCTGCTCCATCCAAACTGAGTGCAGAGGCTTTTGCATATGAATGACCTGGTCCTTTGAATTCTAAACCTAACTAACAAACTGCAGCTGAGTCAGTGAGAACCATAATATCCAAAAGAAAGACCAAGGCCCCATAGCAGCTTGCATTGCTTCATAGCTGGGCCTCATCTGGGCACCTCCCAAACCCAAACAAAGAAGAGGAATCTGCAGATCACTCCATAGCTCCTACTGGGTGGCCTCAGGCAGAAGCTAAATTTCCTCTTTGGAAATCCCAGAGCCAGTGTACCCAGGGGTCAGAGTGGAACCATCCAGATTACAACTCCTCAGCTATAAGGGACACACTCATGGGGCAGACTCAGTGAGCGCCAAAGCCCCACTGAAGCAAGTCTTATCTCATAAGGGTGTCTCCAGCACAGAAGTTTTCCAAGAGTAGACACAGCTGATCTTCACAGCCAACTGGCCTGGAGGTCAATCCCTCCCAGTGATACCAACAACAATCAAGGCTTAACTACAACAAGACTTTGCACACAGCCCACCAAGAGTGTCCACCTCAGATAACTGAGGAGGCTGAACTACTGGGCCCTATAAGATACCTAGCACACAAAGCCACTCTATCAACTCAGGGAAGCAGCCAAAATGCAGAGACAAAGAAACAGACCACAAATGAAAGAGAGGAAAATAAACTACTGGATATAGAATTCAAAACCATAATTATAAGGATTTTCAAGAATTTTGTAGAAAAGGCTGATAAATTTAGTGAGACCCTGGAGAATATGAAAAAGTACCAACTAGAAATTAAACACACTGACTGAAATAAAAAATAATATACAGAGATCCAACACCAGACTAAAGGATCACAAGAATCAAGTCAAAGATTTGAAATACAAAGAAGCAAAAAACACCCAACCGGAAAAGCAAAAAGAAAAAATAATCCAAAAAATATGAAGATAGTGTAAGGACCCTCTGGGACAACTTCAAGTGTACCAGCATCAGAATTATGGGAGTGCCAGAAAAAGAGAGAGAGCAAGATACTGAAAACCTATTTGAAGAAATAATGACTGAAAACTTCCCACATCTGGTGAAGGAAATACTTACAAGTCCAGGAAGCACAAAGAACCCCAAATAAAAGGAATCCAAAGAGGACCATACCAAGACACATCATAATTAAAATGTCAAGATCAAAAGACAAAGAGAGAATACTAAAAGCAGCAGGAGAAAAACAGTTAATTACCTACAAGGGAGCACCCATACGATTGTCAGCTGATTTCTCAATAGAAACTATGCAGGCCAGATGGGAGTGGCAATAATTATTCAAAGTGATAAATAGGAAGAAACTACAACCAAGATTACTCTACCCAGCAAAGCTATCATTCAGAATTGAAGGACAGATAAAGAGCTTCATAGATAATAAAAAGCTAAAGGAGTTCATTAACACCAAACCAGTATTATATGAAATGCTAAAAGGTATTCTTTAAGAAGAGGAAGAAGAAAAAGGTAAAGATAAAAATTATGAACAACAAATACATATCTAAAAAGCAAGTGAATAAAAGTCTGATGAACAGAATAAACTGGTGAATATAATAGAATCAGGGGCATAGAAAGGGGATGGACTGATAATTCTCAGAGGGAAAGGTGTGAGGTAGGTGTGGGAAGAGACTGGACAAAAATCATACACCTATGAGGACAATAGGGGGAGGTAAAGGCAGAGGGAGGGGTGGGAACCGGGTGGATGGGACATATGGGAGGGAAAAAGAGGAATAATTGTAATAATCTGAACAATAAATATTTATTAATAAAAAATAGCAACTTGTACTTTTGTGAGATAATTCTAGGCAGAGATGTGCATTCACCTGCTGAACTATAATAAGAGAGATGTCACATAATCTTATACAAAGCTCTGTTTTAAAATATGTGTGATTTCTATATGTATATACCTCTGCTAATATTTTTGTTATGGGAAATAGAAGTAGATGAGATTTTAATGCATATACTAAAACACAAAGGGGTAGAATTTGCCAGATAGTATTACTTTTATTCAGCATCCAAACTCACTGCTCCTCTTATAAATTAAAAATTGTAAGGGACACAAAGCAGAAAGGAAAAAATTATAGATATGTTTTTATTTATTTATTGAATTAGAAATACTGATAACATAAAATTTTACCAACTCCAGGAAGCAGTTTGTCCTCTTATCATTTTGCTGTCTACGTATATAAATCCATAATTTTTGTTATAACAAAGTTATAGTTTAGAAATAGACATCTTTCAGTTTAGAGTTTTAAGAATTCTTGAATCCCAGCCCATTTTTGTGAGCCTGCATTCTGATGAGAAAATTAAAATGAACATAAATTTAAGTGTGTTAGCAATAATTTATCTAACAGATTTGCAAGAAGACTCAGACCCCATATTTCCCCTCTAACTTTTAAAATCATCAACTTGTCTTTAAGAACATTACAGGTCTAATATGGCAAAAACATGAGACAAGAGAGAGAGAGAGAGCAGGGTGGGAGGGGGGGCAGGCAATTAAAGGAATCTCCGGATTCTAGAATGCCAAGGTCCTATATTTTAAACCAGTCCAAGAATCGACCAAATATCCGAGCTTTGTTTTTCCAGGCAGAAAACATTCTCAGATGCTCTAATCAAAACCCTTAAAAACTTACATTTTGGTTTTGGTTTTATTATTTTCCCCTCACACAATGCTCTTCATTCTTTACTTACTATCACAATTAATATGGAATCCCCAATGCATTTTAATTAATTATATGAGTCAACCATTTCTTTAATGGTGTGCCATGCCATGCATCTTCTACATGTCAGGCTCTATGGTGGGTGTATTTTACTATGTGCTGCACAAGACAGATAGCTAGAGAAAAACCTGTAGGTTAGCAATTGTAAGTAAGTAAGTTACCAATGATTTGGTAAAGGTTATTAAGAGCTAAGTATAAAGGGTTACCAAGAAGACAGAGGAGGAAAGATGATATACTTTTACCTTTTTTTTCTCCCTAGAGAATGTGACATTTTAGCTAGGCCAACAGCAATAGAAACCAGTTTGAGTTATCCTAATAAAAAAGCAAAACATGTTGTATTACACAAATTAAGTGTATCGGGATGACCATTGAGTGGCGTGCGAGGGGTAGGATAGCCCAGCTGGACTGCGTGGCACTAAATCTTCACTCTGCTACCCATTCAGTGTGAGGCCCTGAGCAATTCACATGACCGCTCTGAATTTTGCTATACAAAATGAAGTCTGATGTATAAAATGCTCCAGAAGGCACCAGCCACGTGGCTTGAGGGGCCTGGAATTGGGGGAGTCATTGGGATTCACATGACCTACGTCTTCACCACTCACTGGTGTCTCTCTGGTTTTCTGCTTCTTGCTCTGTTCTCTTTTCCGGGTGGTAGATCAGATGGTAAGACAAGAGGAGGAAAAGCAAAATGCAAAGAGCTTTGTATATCATGCTAAGACACTTAAACTTACTATCGGATAATAAAGATCAAGGTGTTTTCAAAGTACTGAAGTAGCATGCTCATTTATAGTTGTGACAACATTGAAGAAAAAGTATGTATGGGAGCATAGAGTTTAGAGAGAAACATGGATGAGGCCCTGTATCTATTATCTGTATTTGCTTTTCTGTCTTTTCTTTTTCTCTTTTTAATCTAACCTAAGATGAGTGGATATATATATAAAACAACATTTATTATATACCATGTGAAAGAAAGAGAAAGAAAGAGAGAACATGACTTCTTGGAGATCTTTTTTTTTTTTTTTTAATGTATTTTATTGATTTTTTTTTTTTTTTTCACAGAGAGGAAAGGAGAGGGATAGAAAGTCAGAAACCAATGAGAGAGAGACATCGATCAGCCGCCTCCTGCACGCCCCGTACTGGAGTTGTGCCCACAAGCAAGGTACATGCCCCAGATGGAATCAAAACCCGGGACCTTTCAGTCCGCAAGCCGACGCTCTATCCACTGAGCCAAACCAGTCTCGGCTTGGAGATCTTTCTAAGGAAGATGTATTGGTCTGCGAGGGCTGCTGTAACAAATGCCACAGATTTGGTGGCTTAAACAACATAACTTTATTTTCACAGTTCTGGAGGCTAGAAGCTTGTGATCAAAGTGCTGGTAGATTTAGTTTCTTCCCTGGTGTCTCTCGTTGGCTTGCAGATGTCACCTGTTAGCTGTGTCTTCACAATGGCCTTCCCTCTGTGCACAGGCACCCTGTTGCCTCTGTGTGTGTCCTCATACATATTCCCTTTGGATAAGGCACTGACAGATTGGATGATAGCTTACCCTAACAAGCTCAAGTTGATTACCTTCCTAAAAGCTCTGTCTCCAAACACATCCTGAATTACAGGGATTAGGGTCTAAATGTGTGGATTGGGGTGGGATTGCAGTTCAGCCCATAACAGAAGATATACTTTCATTATGGAAGACAAGAATATACAATGATAGTAATAGAAAGAAATGGATTACAGATCATTCCTTCACATAAAATTCAGATTCTATGATTGGCCAAAACCAGTTTGGCTTGGTGGATAGAGCGTCGGCCTGCAGTCTGAAGGGTCCCAGGTTCGATTCCAGTCAAGGGCATGTACCTTGGTTGCAGGTACATCCCCAGTAGGGGGTGTGCAGGAGGCAGCTGATTGATGTCTCTCCCTCATTGATGTTTCTAACTCTCTATCCCCCACCCTTTTTCTCTGTTAAAAAAAATCAATAAAGTATATATTTTTTAAAATGATTGATTTGATGTAGAGGGTAAGATGCAAGAAGAATTTTAAATGTCTCGGAGTTTTACACCTTGGCCAGCTGGATGTGTGGCAGGACACTTAACTATAATAAAAATATGGATGGGAAAAAAGCAGAATTGGGGCAAATTAGAGCAATCACTTATTCATTCATCCAACCAATACTCAGCATGTTTTTACTACTCACCTAGCTCTTTTAAAGAAACAAAGTTCATAACATCATCCAGTTTACATTCAATGCTTCTCTAAATATGTACCATCTGAGGTATCTATTAGATATTGACAAGGTTAGGCATAGAAGAATGGAGATGTTGAGGGAGCAGTTTAATGTATAAATTCGGAACTTGCTTTGGGTGGGCAATGTGGCTATAAATGTGGAAGTCCGAGTATCTATATCATGAAACCCATGAAGCTGAATGAGTTAGACTAAGAAGTAAGAAAGTTAAGAAACAGTCTCTGAATCAAACCGATATACATAGGTTATAAAGAAGAGGAAGGACCAGTCAAGAAGATAAGACATAATGACTTAGCTTTGACTTTGTCCAGCTGAGTTTGCCTGGGGAATTTTTCACATATGTACCTTCCAATCAGCATTATGGAGTAATACTTTTAAAATACACAGTTTATATATTTAAGTCATAACAGTAACTCTAGCTAACTGCTTTAAACATAGAAGTTCTAACAGAGGGCTTTCATGCATTATCTACCCCAATCTGTGGTCAACAGGAAACAACTCCAGTCTTCAAGGAGTCTGTTCTCTTGCAGACATTACACTGCCTCTGGCAACGCTGCTTAAAATCCTAATTTGTTTAGCACAGGCTGTACAAAGCTAGACTGGATAGGCCGTCAGCAGCACCCACGGTAAGCATCTTTACAATATTGACAGATATTTTCCCACCGACTTTTGATAAGCATCTAAGTAAATTTCCCTTGATTCCCCACTCTTCTCACTGAGTCCCCAGGATGCAATAAGGATCTCTCTCTCTTTCCCATTTAAAGCCTTTAATTACTCCCCCAGACATCCTTCCCAGTTTGGCAGTGCCAAAACAGGCTTCAGGGAAAGATTTTGTAGAATTAAACAAACGAATTACATCAGTGTTTTCCTGTCTTTCAAGAATTAGGGCAAAATTATGTCTTTGTCATGTTAGTCCCTGCGAAGGTTGGGCCAAAGAGGAGGTTGG
Organism: Lasiurus borealis; assembly: GCA_004026805.1. Taxonomy (NCBI): domain Eukaryota; kingdom Metazoa; phylum Chordata; class Mammalia; order Chiroptera; family Vespertilionidae; genus Lasiurus; species Lasiurus borealis. Next base: position 5,503 of record PVJN01003586.1, on the reverse strand, counting down.
CGATTATTCCTTGGGGGGAATGTTAAGTGGTCCTTCACCATCCATCACAGCTGATGATAATTCTGGGGAAAACAAAAAAAAAAAATGAAATCTCTTTGGCTCCTCGGATAAGACCTTCATTTCCTTTCAGACACTGTTCTCATTTTGCCATTACCACATTCACACCGCTAGTCGAGTGCAGCTAATGTGCCCTCGTCAGCTTTCTCCCCAATCTCTCTGATTCCCAGACTCATTATTCCCATTTTGTTTTTAAACACAACCCAGCTTTTGATTAGTAATCACCTTGTCCAAATCTGTTCAAAATATCCCCCTTTTCAGAACACACACACACACAAAAAAAAATGATTTTCTTTAAAAAGATACATAAATATAATCCTGGCTTCTTTTTTACTTCCTCTTAGTAATAAGACTGTTGTTACACATTCTCCAGTTTCGATTGCGGCCAACATTGGAGGAGGAGTCAGACTTTTGAGCCCTCGTCTCACTGAGTGGCACGTAATAAATTAAACACAGGCAAAGTCCGCATGAAGTTGGTCAGACAGATGAGGGATAAAAGCCAACACAATGGGTGTGTGTGTGTTTTTAATGCCTCTCTATTATTTTCTCTCAAGTCCCCCTCTTTTTCTTCTCCTTATTTTTGTCTCTCAAATTTCTCACCTCCATTTGGGCACAAAGTGCAGACAGACTGCCGCCCTCACCCATGATGTACACCCTGGTCCATAAGCCACAGAAGTCCAGTTTCCCTCCAAGAGCAGGCATGAAGCAAAGCCTGGCACAGTTCAGCAGGGTCCCGGAGGGTGTCGGGGCAAGGAGGCACCTGGGAGATCATGTCACTCAGGAGGAGCAGACTCTGCTATCTTCAAGGCCAAGAATGGGGCATACGTGAGCAAAAGAGGGTGCAGCCCACTGCAGAGAGCATGCTCCATGCAGACAGTGCTGATGCTACTCACCTCCAGGCGAATATCACCATCCAGAACTGGGGGATCAGTGTGGTCAGAGCTCCTGATTTACTATTATTTTTGAGAGAATTAGAAATGTGTTGTTTTCCTATTGTGTGTAAAATAACTTGAGTTTGTAAATCAACCTTTTTTTTTCCCCTTGAGACCATTGTGCTTAGGGATCACTGAGATGCAACCTCTTGTTTTATAACAAGAAAATGGTTTTCCAGGGCTAAGTCAAGTGATGATTAGCAGGCAGAGCCCAGGCCAGTAGACACAACCTGCTCTTCTGGAATGTTGTCCAATTGTTATAGAAATTAATTTCCCAATTTCTAAAATTGGGAAAAAGAAAATATAGGAGGTGAAGGTAATAAATAATTTTGAAAGATAATAAAATAAGAATAGTAATATTTATAATCCATGTACAGTATTTTGATGTGCTTTTTATATTTCTTTCATTCTGTATCTTTTTCAAAGGAGAGAGAGAGAGAGAGAGGAGAGAGAGAGTTACGGTGAAAGATAGAGAGAATCTATTTTTGCAGGCTTGATGTGACAAAGCCAAAATCTCCTTGGGATTTTGGATATATTATATCCTTTAATCTTATTTAAGAAACTGGAGACCAAAATAGGCAAATAGTAAATGAAATGAGACCCAGAAAGCATAATTGATATAAAACTCCTTTTACATAAAATTTTTTTCAAAGAATTCAATAACTGAGAAAATTGTGTGTGAATTTAATTCCTGAAACATATAGTAAGGCAAGTGTTGATATCTGAAACAACTCTAAAAGTGCGCCAGCTGACTCAGACATTGAGGGTAAGAGTCCTAACCTCCCACCTGGGGAATTGAAGGCAGGACACATACAGGATTACGATATTTCTTTTTTTATATATATATTTTATTGATTTTTCACAGAGAGGAAGGGAGAGGGATAGAAAGTCAGAAACATCGATGAGAGAGAGACATCGATCAGCCGCCTCCTGCACGCCCCACACTGGAGATGTGCCTGCAAGCAAGGTACATGCCCCCGACCGGAATCGAACCAGGGACCTTTCAGTCCGCAGGCCGACACTCTATCCACTGAACAAACTGGTCTCGGCAGGATTACGATATTTCTAATGCATATTTGAATGGCGCTCTGCTAGGAGCCAAGTAGAAGAGATTGAATGTGTTCATCCCACTAAAGGCTCAACATGCTTTGTGAATGTGAGCACAGTGTATGGGGCAAGAGGAGACTAGATAGTCTTGCCCACTCAAAGTTAGTATATCTAATTTACCTCTTTCTTTCACTAATTCAACACACGGTTACTAATGCAGCCAAGTTTCAAGAATAGCGGAAGATAGCATTGAACCAGCCACAGAAGACCTTGCCCTCAAGGAGTTGATAGTCCATTAAGCACACACAGACAATAAACAAGTAACAACCAAATAAGTGAATGATTTAATTTCCAATAATGCTACATGCTAAGAAGAAAAAGAAAAGCAGAGTGCGATAACAGTGCGGTGCATGATGATACAGGGGAACTATGTTTAGATATTTATACCAAAATGAGCATAACCCAGAGGTAAATATATGAGAAAAGAGGGACAAAGAGCGCCAAGTTCAAAGGCCCTCAGGCCAGAATGAAATTGAAAAGTTCAAGGGACAGAAAGAGGTCTAGGAGGCTGGAGGTTACAGGAAGTGCCAGAGAGGTCATGGGGGAATGCTTTCCATCAGGATGCCGGGGGCTCCCTGACAGAAGAGGGAAGGAAATCATCGCTTCTCTGCAACTTGGAACGAAGAGGAACTCCAGCAGTGAGAGAGCCCCTAAGCTCTCAGCACAAGTAACACAGAGAAACCTCTAGGGGAAGAGTCTTTGGCTTATTGAGTAAACGCTGGACAGAACTGGAAAAATGCCCAAGTCTTGCTGATACAATGCCACTCAGAGCCCATTCATTGCACAGCCGATTTGCCTCAGCAGAACATGGACCTAAAGACAATGGGAAGAGCATTTCTGACTGAACAGGCAGCCCTCTGCAAAAGCAGAGGCTGCTGGGCTGTGATTTGCCTTCGCATCTTACCTGCTGGCCTTTGGTTTGCATTTGTTTTTATTTTGTTTTGTTTTTATATTTTGTTGATTTTTTTCACAGAGAGAAAGGGAGAGGAATAGAGAGCCAGAAACATCGATGAGAGAGAGACATCGATCAGCTGCCTCCTGCACACCCCCCACTGGGGATGTGCCCACAACCAGGATATATGCCCCTGACCGGAATCAAACCCGGGACCCTTCCATCCATAGACCGATGCTCTATCCACCTAGCCAAACAATTCTCGGCTGCATTTGTTTTTTTTTAACATAACCTCTGTAGTGTTGGCATACATGGGTGGCAGGAGTATAAATTGGTACATGCTGGCCATAAGCATCAAAATTGATAAAAAGTATGTTTTCATTTGAACCTTCATTCTTTTTTGAAATTTAAATTCTTTATTGTTTGAACTATTTCATATGTCTCCTTTTTCCCCCATGGACTTCTCCCAGTTTGTCCCCCGCCCTTCCCCAGCACATGCCCTGACTCCCGTACTGTCTGTGAGTATGCATACAAGTCCTTTGTAAACTCATTCTTACTTCGTTCACTTATTCAACGAATACTTATGTAGTTTGTTGCCAGACATTATTCAGGTATTGATTATAAGAATGAACAAAATGGACTTTTATCTGCTCTATAGAGCATAATTCTAGTAGGAAGAGGAGAATACAGCTACCAAAAGCACAAAACTTTACATCTATGCATTTATCTTAAGGAAATGAGCAGCGGTGCTGAGAGGAGATAAACAAAAGGAGAAAACATAAATATCCAACATTAGTACATGGGCTAGTGCAGGAGGAGACTTTCACAGCAGTTTGCTATCTTGTTCTAGGAAAAAACTTCAAGACAGAAAAGAACTCTACAATATAATTTTTAAGTACAGAGGCTACAAATTACTATGTGTGACATCAGCCTGATTTACATGTTCATGTTTTACTTACATTACGTACCTTAATATATGAAAGTGTTCACAGTGGTTCTCTCTTGATCGAGTTAAACTGTCAAGTTTTCTTCCTTATTGATTTTCTATTTTCTGAGGGTTTCATAATGAGCACTTTAGTTTTGCAATTTAAACAACTCTCTCAAAATGTGCTAATGCCTTTCTTGGAAGCTCTGTGTCCAAAATGCTTACCGGAGACTTTCTTAGGGCTAGCTAGCCTTCTGCCTTGTGGTCTGGGGGTCATTCTGATCAAGAGAAGAGTGGGAGACCTGAAGGGCCCCTCCACTGGCCATTTGTCACAAGATCATACATCCCAATGTTCGCATGGTCCCTAAGTAATTAAAATAAAGTAAGAGAACAAAAACAGGCAGTGACCCTCTCCTACATTGCAATCCCAAATATTCAATGTATTTTCATATTTTTAGATTAAATTGTAAAAGTTTGTGCTTTTGGTAGCTGTGTTCTTCTCTTGCTACTAGATTTATGCTCCACAGAGCAGTTAAAAGTCCATTTTGTTCATTCTTATATTCAGTACCTGAATGGTGTCTGGCAATAAACTACATAAGTATTCGGTGGATAAATGAATGAAGCAAGACTGAATTTACAAAGGACTTGTATGCATGCACACAGAGAGTAGGAGAGTCAGGGCATGTGCTGGGAGAGGGTGGGAACAGACTGGGAGACATCAGTGGGGAGAGAGGGAAGAAGACATATGAAATACTTTAAACAATAAAGAATTTAAATTAAAAAGAATGAATTTAAGCCCTAATATGGGAACTCAAAGAGAAACATGGCATAAAGGCCTTGATAAATATGCTTCTATTCAGGTCAATGATCAGTAAGAAATAAAAGCATGGTACTTAGAAGATCTGAATTTAACTTTTTGCATGGATATATTATCTTACAGATGTAGCTGAACTTTCTTTTTGCTTCAGCAGTATTTTAGGAGCTACTAATTTATCATATGAATGGCTCTCAACAGTGGTTTCTTTTTCACAACAAGCAAGAAGATTAAGACCTATGGGAGGTTGGGAATTATGTTTATAGACTAGCTTTGCTGTCAACTTTTCCATGAAGACATAGAATGAAAGGTTGAGGGGGGACTTCATAGAGAAGAAAGAGAAGTAAAGTAAATGTGTCTGGGCAAATTGTAACCATTCTATAATTACTTCTTTTATGCTATTCAAATCAAAAAATTATAAATGCAGGGGCTATGCCACAAAGCCCCATGGTACTTTATATAATCCAAGTAAGTTTCCAAGATCTTGAATATATTCTTAACACTAAACATAGTGATTCTATTTTATGGATAAAGCTAAGGTCAAATAATTAATGTGGACAAAGATTTATGTATAAACCAGTCTGAACCACAGGTTTGAAGAAGAAGTTCTATTTTATGCACGAACCACAAGCTGATAGAGCTGAAAGGGAGCTTAGCCATATTAGTCAGAGTTTTCCAGAAGATCAGAAAGACAGAGGAAGGGAGGGAAAAAGAATGAGAGGAAGGGAGAGGAAAGGAAGGGAGAGGAAAGAAAGGGAAGGAAGGGAAGGGAGGGG